>ML099815.1:0-19570 GCA_003697995.1 Taxidea taxus jeffersonii | reverse complement strand
TGGTGGTGATAGTGATGCTGGAGGTGGAGGTGGTGGAGGTGATCATGATGGTGATGAAAGCAATGGTGGTGATGGTTTAGTGGTGGTATTGCTGCTGGTGCTGGCGCTGTTGTTATTAGTGTTGGTAGTAGTGTTTTGACGGTGGTGGGTTCTTTCCTCCACTTTTCCACAAACTGATTAGAATATACTGTCTCATAGCATTAGAGGAACTGAACATAAGAATCTGAAATGATTTCCTCCAACTCTTGAATCCACACGTCAACGATTCCAGTACCTTCCACAGGATGCCCAATTTTCAGGCCATTCACACAACTCAAAAGAAAGAGGTAGAGAGGACAGCCACAACAAACCCAAACAAACCCAAGCATCGCCAGACATGAAGGCAATTTTTTTTATAAAATAGCACAAACTGAGTAAGTGCCTATCCTGTGATGCTTCTGGGGAGAGTGCGGGTGGTGTACTGAGCTCATAGAGGATGCCCCGCACTGAGCACAGGAGTCGTCTCTTTTAGTTCTTACAACTAATCACCCTGGGGTTAGGTCCTATTTCACCTATTTTACAAATGATCAAACTATGGCTCAGAGACGCGAGGGGCTGCTACAGAGAGTCCAGCAGGCAGGTCTGATGCCGACACCCACGGCGCCATGATCTTGGCTACAGGGAACTACAAAGCCTCAGAGGTGTTTGGCCCCTGGAGGTGAAAAGATGGACCCACTCTGGGTCTCTACTAGAACCCCCCATGGTAGTCCCCATGTTCCGGGCCCCCAATCCCATGTCACGCGGACACAGCCCAAAGCCCATCAAGATGGTCTCCGGTTACACCCCCGGGAAAAGCCACCGCACCCAAGACCCTGCTTCATGCCACAGCAGCATCTGTGCATCTGCTGCCAGCCCTCCTGATGCCTCGGGAAGAAGCACAGCTGTCCTGCTAAGGCATATACCACATCTCAGTCCCGCCCTGCTAGAACCCCCCAGAGAGCTCCTCCAACCATGGCTTACAAGGCCCTACATAGTCTGGGTCCAGCCCACCTCCCTGACCTCACTGCCTCCCATCTGCCCTTTGCTCTCTCCCTCCAGCCTCGGTACCATCTTGCTGGGTCCTCACACACTCTAGGCCTTCTCCCCTGAGGGCCTTTGCACAGTCTCCTCAGTGTGTCTAGAATGCTCTCTCGCTGCAGAACTCCATGGTTCTCTCCTTCACTGCATTTGGGTCTCTCTTCCGAAGTCCACAGAAAGGCTCCCCCGACCACCTTATCTAGAATGGCCCCCATCACTGCCGTTGTCCTTACCCGGCTCTCTTGGGCATCTCCATCAGCTCCTTGATATGCTTTGTACCGTGTGGCCACAACGGGACAGCCAGTAAGCCAGCAAGGTCCTTAACTGATTTGTTTGCTGCCATAGTCTCAGCCCCCCAGAGCAGAGCTGAGCACAGGGCAGGCACTCAATACATAGGGGTAAAAAGGCAGGAGGAAGGAGGGAAGAGGACGAAGGAAGTAGGAAGGAAGTAGAAAGGAAGGCCACAACCGAATGGATTAACAGGTGAACAAGGCAGAGGATTCAGACACAGTCCCTGAGCCCCAAGACCTGACAGAGGGGTCCCAAATCATTTCCTTCAAAGGTCCCCGATCCACAGGACAACTTGCTGCTATAGTCTTTGAAGGACCTGCTCCCCACCCAGCAGCGCCCTTTCTCTGTCCCCAACCTGTCCCCTTATCACCCTCCTCCCTCCCACCTGCTCCTCTGCCCTCGCCTGCCTCCCACCTCCCTCCCTCACTAGAGACTGGGAACAAGGCCACACGGGGGGTTGACTGACTGTCAAACACCTCCGTGAGTTTCTTCAGCACAAAGAGACTCTGACGATTTCTGTGTTTGTTTTCTTCCCTTCTCTAAGCTGCTGAGCTGTCCCTGGCATTGTGCAAGAGGTCAGACCTGGGGGCTGGGGGGGACTGTCAACAGCTCCCTAATATAGGCTCCTACCCCAGAAAGGGGGCCCCGTGTTTTACAGACCTAATGGCCTGGGCTGGAACACACACACACACACACATACACACACGCACACACACACGCACACACATGCACAAGTGGCTGTTTTCCCTGATGGGTCTAGCGTTACCCCCATGGGACCCGGGAAGCTCCAAACACAGAAGGTCTCCTTCCCTAACTGGACGATGTGAGAAACAGTTTGGATAAATGGAGTCATGTCACCCGAAGTGTGTCATCCCTTTCTGGAGAGCGGGGAGACTGAATGCTTTGAGGGATATATATACATATACATCTATATATGTATATGTATATATATATATATATTTGTTTTACTTTGTTTTTAATTCTAACGTTCATGTGTTTTATGTATAAAATAGAAGCCAAAAATCTCCCCCCAAAACCTTTAATTGTGTGCCCCAAGGTAAATAAGGACAGTTTGTTGTTTAATCACACATCTATACTCAACAAATATTTATCGAATGCCTACTATGTGCCAGACACGGTTCTAGGTTTGGGGGATGCAATGGTGAGGAGAAGCTGACCCTTGTTCTTCTAGAAAGTTTCTCTCTGCAGCCCCAAACAATGAGCCGCCCCGGCTAGGGGAAAGCTGTGGTTACACCCATGTGTCTCACATCCCCTCACCGAGCGATTGTACCAGACACAGTGATCAGCAGCTTCCTTTTCTGTATTTAAAAACATACCTTGAGGGACGCCTGGGTGGCTCAGTTGGTTAAGCGGCTGCCTTCGGCTCCGGTCATGATCCCAGCGTCCTGGGATCGAGTCCCACATCCGGCTCCTTGCTCGGCAGGGAGCCTGCTTCTCCCTCTGCCTCTGCCTGCCACTCTGTCTGCCTGTGCTCACTCTCTCTGACAAATAAAAAAAAATAATAAAATAAAAACATACCTTGAACTCTTTTCCATGATCAGCCCATATAAACTTCTGCCTTTTGCATTTCAAACGTTGCACGTACCCTGTTGTTTGTGTGGACCGTGACCCATTTGAACTGTTCTCTGTGGTGGAATATGTGGGTTATTTCCAAGCTGATTTCTGGAAGTCAGGTTGCTAGAAAAGGGTAAACACCCAACAGACAGTGTAAAAAGAGCTAAAGATTTTATTTATTTATTTGTCAGCTAGAGGGCGAGTATAAGTAGGGGGAGGAGCGGGCAGAGGGAGAAGCAGGCTCCCTGCTGAGTAAGGTGCCCAATGCAGGACTCATCCCAGGACCCTGGGATCATGATCTGAGCTGAAGGCAGATGCTTAACCAACTGAGCCACCCAGGCACCCCTAGGGGCTAAAGATTTTGAAGTGAAAGCTTAACTTGCCGTCTTCCCTCGGTTGTACACACTGCATCCATTGAATCTTCAAAGTCAAGGAACTTGGTCCATCAGCCCATAGGACACACGGACGAAACCTATTGCATCAATAAGGAGGCCCACAATGACATCTGCTTCAGAACCCCCAAACAGACCACACCCACCCAGGGGACCTCACCCTCCTGGCATCAGCCAGGGTGAGCGGGGACACTGCTCACCTGCGGCTCCACTGGCCAGCTCCATGCTGACCTGGGCAAGCTGGCTGTCAATGCCACCACCTGCCATTCTTCATGCCTGGCTTCACCCCCCGGCCAGCCAGGCCAGCCAGCAGTATTGGGTCCTGACGGTACTCCCAGCTCCCCCAACGGATGGTGGGTGCCCAGAACACAATGGCCACCTGTGACCCTCACCCAGCTGCAACCTGACCGGCGTTGCCACTGTTGGGGCAGATGCTTACCATCCCAAACAAGAACAGCAGCTATTTTGTTGAGTGGACCCCCAATAATATGAAAACAGCTGTCTGGGACACCCCATCCCCAGGCGGGGGGGGGGGCACACATACCTGCCGCCTCCAGTGGCAAGAGCAGGGCCATCCAGGAACTGCTCGGGCACCTCTTGGAGCAGTTCACTGGCACAGCCATGCTCAAGTGCAAGGCCTTCCTGCCTGGGTGCACGGGCAAGGGCACAAACAAGAGCTCCTTAAGGCTGGGGGCAGCAGGAACGATCCAGTGTCCAAGCACCAGCAGGACCAGGGCACCAGCACCAAGGATGAGGATGAATTTGAGGAAGAGGTGGCCTAGAGCTGTCTGGTGTCCGACAAAGCACGGAGGCTGTGTGAACTCTTTATCACCCACACCTGTTCTCTAATGGCCGTGTCCCCGTGGGTCCTTGTGCTACCTGTCTTGACATCACGTGTGGTACAAATGCTACCATTAGAGCACGTTCACCGTCCATTGAAGGAAGAATTAATTAAAGAATAGAGTAGGAAGTCGGTGAAGGACTGAATGGATGCTGGGTGTTTGGACAGACAGATGGGGGACTGGATGGACAGATGGATGGATGGATGGATGGACAGACGAGTGGACTGATGGATGGATGGATGAATGGATGGATGGACGGATGGACAGACGGATGGACGGATGGATAAATGCATGGCCAGCTGGCTGCATGGATAGAAAAGGGAGAGAGATAGGTGGGTAGATACATAAAATATGGAGGAATGGACAAATGGCCGGCTGGCTGGATGTGTGAATAAATGGATAAATCAACGGAGGATGGGTGAACAAGTAAAGGAGGACCCACATGAAGAAGGGAAAAGTGGATAATGGATAGCGGGCCGATTGATAGATGATGGTTGAGCGACCACCAAATTTATAAAATTGACAAAGTATAAAGACGATTACTTAGCAACATAATTGCCCCATAAGACTCCTTTTAATAAGGTCCCTGCATGCCTTCAACATTATAATTCAACTTGCACTTTGCTTATGAGGGGCGCACCAAGGTGACCGGGGAGCCCAGCTGCAACCGCACCCGGGTCTTGGCGCTTAGTGCACCGTGGGAGTCCGACAGATAGTGATTAATGAAGGTGATGGGTAAGAAGGAAGAGACCGCACGGCTACCCGGGCCAGATGCACCATGGGAAGCCCCATTACCAATGTCCACCATTCAACATCTGGAACAGAGGGGATGCCATAACAGGAACCCCGTGGGGTCTGCGAATCACTGTCTAAAACCTCACCCTTCATGAATATGCTCAAGCCATTGACAGGGACTTAGAAGCCCTCCCTGGTCTACATAGGTGGCACATAGAGCCGGCTTCCCAAAAGCAACAGAGATTAAGCAGTCACTCCTCTTTGGATCAATGTGTCACCAGGCTTCTGCCCCAACTTGTCCGTCAAGCCCCTTTGACCTGCTCAGGGGCCTCTGGGTCTCCCGATCCCAGCCCTCAAAGGCCATCAGTTAAACAAACCACCTTGGGAGCCATCAGCACATCTTCCAAGGCAAACAAGCCTTGGACCCCAGTGAGTTCAGCAGCCAGGAGGGTGATGGGATGAAGTCGGTATGTGTGTCTGAGGCTTGTTTGTCACTGCTCTTCTTGACAGACAGCAAGGTGCAGAAGGAGCACAGAGGAGCAGGCGGCATCCATTGAGGAGCTACTGTGCATCAGGGGTTAACCGGGCTCTGCACCGTGCCTCAATTTATCCTAAGAGGTAGGGAGCAATGTTCGGAAGAGAAGGCTGAAGTTCAGAGAAGTAAAGTGGCTTGCCCAAGGTCACACAGCTAGCAAGTGGCAGAAGGATTTGAGATCAGGTTTTCAGGTTTGCCTTTCACCCAACCCATCTGTAAAAATATATTTCAACTTGAGACTGAAAGGGTAAGCCACGGGGTCTGTTCTCCAGTTTAGTGTCCTCATAATGGAAAATCCTAAATATCAAACCTAAGAGTGCATTTTGGGGGGGGGTTCAGATTTTTTAAAAAGTGTCAAAGAAGGAGGTCTTCTGTAGGCCAGTGGGAATAGAGAAGAAGAAACCCATCATTCTCGAGCACCCCTATGGGCCAGGTGGCCACCATGGGGAACGTGGGTCTCTAAATGACCACATGGAAACACCTCACTGATGAGGAACACCTGACTGGCCTTTAGTGTGATGGGGGATCGGCCTTCACTGAGTGAAGCCCCTGGAGTCTGGGGGTTATTTGTTAGAGCAGCGAGCTGTTCCTGTCTCATACCACTGGACTGCTGCTGACTTTCAGGCCCAGAGCCAACAGGGTAGCAGCTACATGGGAATCGGGAAAAGGTTCTCCTACCCTGCATTCCCCCATCCGCCATCTCTCCATTTCTCATCAAGAATGGTATTTCCCAAGACAATAGTCATTCCTTACGGGATTCACAGTTTTGGCCACAGCCAGTATTGCCTGCACTATTAAGGCCTAATGATGCACTTCAGGCCTACCCAGGCCGTTGTCAGATACATT
Source organism: Taxidea taxus jeffersonii (assembly GCA_003697995.1). NCBI lineage: Eukaryota > Metazoa > Chordata > Mammalia > Carnivora > Mustelidae > Taxidea > Taxidea taxus. The sequence goes on along the minus strand of ML099815.1, from coordinate 13,298 downwards.
GATTTCAAAAGGCAGCTTTGTATTCCTATAGTCATTGCAAATCCAGGGTCCTTCAGGCCAAAGAGAAAGTCACCTTAAAAGTAAACCGAAGAACACCATACCACCATCTTTGAGTGTTAAGGGGATACGTCTGGAAAGGGTTGGGGCCCGAGGGGAAGCCTCGGGCTATGTAAGAGAGCTTAGCAAGTGTTGGGAGACATTAAAAAGGACCCAACCAGGATTCGTTACCTACTTCCTCCATTCCAAAGAAGTGAGAAGCTACAGACAAGAGAATATGTTATAGCTTTAAGGCTATATCATGTCCTATGCCTGTCCCTCCTAAAAGTCTCTCTCAGATTAAGAAATCTTGCTCTGGAAGATCATTAAGATGAGATGGGGTCAGGTTCTGGCTCTTCAGTGGGTCAGGTGATCCAAGGTGCTCAGGGTCAGTGGCGTCTGGAGCGGCTCTGGCATTGCACTTTTTGCCTTCCTCATACCCTGCCCTGCTTCTACCCTCCCCAGCACGTGGGCCCGCGGAGCCTGGGGGGCCCACCCCCTCTTGGCAGCGAAACGGAGATGCCATTCCCCAAGTTTTCCCAGGCAGGCCCAGCCTGCTCATGTCTCCCCGTTCATCAGCTTCCAAGTCCCGTTCTCAACAAACTTTCCTTGCCTTGTCCAAGTCACACTTCTTCGCAGGAAGCTGGAACTCAGGAGGTGGTAAAGATGATTTCCTCCAGGACGCAGATGCCCTCGACCACCTCTCCTTGGAGCACCATTCAAGGGACAAGAAGAAACAAATGCACACACGCACCCACACACGCACTGAAACCCCAGAGCACGACCCAAGGAAGAGAGGTGTGTGTGTTGAGTGTGTGTGAGCGTGTATGTGTGTATGTGGTGCTCTCAAATACCCTGCCAGTCAGTCTAACAAGTAGTTGTTATTTCAATGACTTTGTAATCTGATTTTCACAGTGTGCATTTACAAAAAATCCCAAAGGTCTACTGCAATTCTCTAAAATAATAATAATAATAGTTTTAAAGTATATGTCATTATATCTATTATTATTTGAATATCAATAATACTACAGCAATCTATAATAATTTAAATACTAGTGTAATAATTTGAATATTTAAAATACAATAATAATTCTGCAACTCTGCCAGGAAGTCTGCCGCTAACCAGCTGTATGATATTTGGTGAGTCGCTTTGCCTCTCTGAGTCTTGTTTCCAGACCTATAATATTTTAGCCAGATACTCCTTAGAACCTCATCTAGCCCTGGATATTTATGCTTTATAGTTTCATAAAGTATAATTTACAAAAGTCACTGCCCAGCCGAGACAGCATAAAGCTTTGTCATTTACTAGCTGTGCGTCCTTGGGCAGGTGACTCAAGCTCTCTGGGCCTAGTCTCCTCATCTCTGTGAATAGGGATACAAAGTACCTACCTGGTTAGGCCTTAAAGAGGATTAAAGTGTTTGGTAAGGTGCCTTGGTATCGTGCCATAATTGAACACAGTGTTAGGACCACGCTGGGTGCCCTTCTCCGGCTCTTGGTATCTCTGTCCATCAAATGGGCCTGCCAGAGGTATTCCCCTCACTGAGCTGTCGTGAGGGCTTTAAGCAGTGACTGGCCCATGGTCAGCTCTGGATGTGTAGCAGCTGTTACTGATGCTCTTACCGATGCTTTCCCGCACAGGGTCCTGGGGCCAGGTGAGGTGACTCCCACAGGCCCCTCCTCCAAGGGTCCAGATTCTCTCAAGACTGGAAAGTTCAAATATCCAGGGGTAGGTGGGGCTGATTTGCAAAACCACTGCCACAGGGGTCTGCCCGGTATCCACTCACCTGGCTTCCCCGGGCAGCTCAGAAGCGAAGGTGGGAGGAGGACAGAGGGAGGGAAGGAGGAGGGAGGATATAACCAGGGAGCAGGAAGGGCCTCGGGTTCAACACTGCCAACCACTCTGAAGATTACAGGAAGACTAATAGGGCCCCCACGGCCTCGGGGATGAACAAACACAATCTTTGTGGTGGGCCTTTGTTGAATAACTAGGGCAAACTCTCTCTGTGTGTCTGTCTTCCTCCCTTTTATTCCGCTAATGAAAGAGAAAGAGAAGAAAGATTTCCCTTTAGAAAATCAGGAGACAAGAGGGGAGCATTCAATGCGGAAACCCCAGAGGGCATCTTCAGAATTTACCCACAGAAGGCAAATTCCTTGTCTCTCTCTGAATCCTTGCAACTTTTCAGCCAGCCAGGTGTTGGCAGCTAAGTTAACGACTGTCACACAGGAGATGAACAAGCTGAGGTTGGCTCTCAGGACCTGTGGGTGTTGGAGCCAAAGCGAGAGAGAAGATCTTTACTTGGGGGTGGAGCCCAAGGCCGGCTGTGACAGGCCTCTGGGGACAGGGAGGTTTGACAGGACACCTGAAGGCAGGGAGCACTTTGTAGCCGAAGGTCCCAGTCTGGGTGCCTGAGTTCTTGCTTCTGACCTGGCCCTTATCTGCTGTATGACCTGGGGCCAGTCCTTTCCTTCCTCAGAGTTTTGATTTCCACACCCCAAAATGGAGGAGGTAGAAACAAAGGCTATCTGGGATCCCTACTGTCCTTGTCATTTTGTGCTGAGGAGGTCAGGCCAAGCTTTGAATCAACCTCTAAGGCACCATATTGAGAAGGCATTTAGAGATGATTCTAGTGGACATTTCTGCAGTGATTTTGGTCTATATCCATTTAATATGGTGCCACACTTCACCAGGCCTCCTTTTATGAGACACAGAGTAGGTTGTTCCAGAATGTTCTTTTTCCCATGTTTGGGTTCAGAGAAAAGATTGGTGACAAAGATCTAGAATGGAAATACTATTCTGAATGCCAGAATGTGGTTGCTTAAATGATCACCCATTCATCCATAAAACACTCCAGTCATCCAGTCATCTATTCATCTATATACTTGTGCATGTTTCCGTCATCCATCCTTTAATCAACCCACTTGTCAGTTTATCCTTATATCCATCCAGGCATGCATGTGTGCATTCACACATATACATATGTTCGTACATACATGTATCCAACCATCCATTCATTCGATCATCTGAACTTTGATCTATCCATGCATCCATCCGTATATACATACATCCATCCCTATACCCATCCATCCATGCATCCATCCAAATATCCATCCATCTGTTCATACAGACACCCTTCCATCCATCGATCCAACCATCTGCTCTTTGCAAGGCCCTCAAAGAGAGAAGACCATTGTTCATTCCTTTAAGGAGCTCACTGTGACAGACAAGAGAACAGATATTTCTAATAGGGTGTGCAGACTCCCATGATAGAAAGTAAAGAGACAGAAGTGAGAATAGAGGGAAAGATGTCTACGACAACAGCTTCTGGCTAATAAACCACTCCTGTGTGTCCGAGTCATTGCTTATATTGAACAGTGACTTTCGGAGCTGGATATTATCATCCTCGTTTTGATGACAAGGAACTTGAAAGAACTTGAGACTTAAAGAGGTTCATTAATTCTCCCACATTCTTACAGCAAGTAAGTAGCCCAACCAAGACTCAAATACCTTTACCTGAGAGCCCAAGCTCCTCATCCCATATTCACCCGTTCCAATGGAAGAAGCAGGAATAAGTCATCAGAAGCCTCCTAGAAGGGACCTCTAAAAATCTCCTGTCTTGTCAACAGGGGACAGGTAAGGGACCACTTCCTTCTTAAAGGGATAGCAACTCCAACACCTTGTAGGAAGTAGAATAAGGGTCCCCTACAGATGCCCACGTCCCCTGAACCTATAAACACATTATCTGACGTGGCCAATGGGACTTTGCAGGTGGGATTACATGTAGAATCTTGAAAGGAAGGAGATCATCCTGGTTTATCCAGGGGGGCCCAGTGTATCCTTAGGTCCTTAAAGGGGAAGAAAAGAGGGTCAGAGTCAGGGGAGGAGAGTTGAAGATGGAAGCGGAGGTCAGAGTAATGCCAAGATGCTCAGGGTGCCCTGAGCCAAGGTGCACTCGAGAAGCTGGGAAGAGGCAAGTAAATGGAGTCTTCTCCAGAGTGTCTAAAACGAATACAGACCTGCAGACATCTTGATCTGAGCCCAGTGAAACTGATCTCGGGCCTCAGGTGGGAAAAACTGCAGGATAAGCGTACACTGTATTGAGCCATAGTTTGTTGTGATTTGTTTCAGCAGCAAGAGGAGTATCTTTGGGAGGTATATTACCATCGGATCGTCTTTCCCAGAAGTCAAGAAATTCTTCCTTGTATTTAACAACAGTATCCATTCTCATTTTGTTTCTTAGAGCATAAACACCGAGTCACTATCTTTGTTTTTTTAATAAAGATTTTTATTTATCTATTTGATAGAGAGGGAGAGAGAGAGCACAAGCAGAGGGAGCAGCAGGCAGAAGGAGAGGGAGAAGCAGGCTTCCCACTGATCAGGGAGCCCGACGCAGGGCTCAATTCCAGAACCCTGGGATCATGACCTGAGCTGAAGGCAGATGCTTAACTGACTGAGCCTCCCAGGCGCCCCTGAGTGACAATCTTTATAACAGAGGTGAGCAACCATCACCACAGTCAATTTCAGATTTTTGTCCCTTGAAAAACGAACTCTGTCCCCATTAACCATCAACTCTTTAACCACCACCCCCCCTTCCTAGCCTGAAGCAACCACTAAGACACTTTCTGTTTACATTTCCCTGTCCTGGGCGTTGCAAACAAATGGAATCAAATACCATATGGACCTGCTTCTCCCTCTCCCTGACGGGTTTCTTTCTCTTAGCAGAATATTCAAAAGGTTCACCGTGTTGTAGCGTGAATTCATTTCTTTGTAGAGCTGAGTTACATCCCATTACGTGAATAATAAACCATGCTGTATTTCTCCATTCATCAGCTGAAGACCATGGAGATTGTTTGCACATTTTGGCTGTTAAGAACAACAAGACTGCAGGGGCACCTGGATGGCTCAGTGGGTTGAGGCCTCTGCCTTCAGCTTGGGTCATGACCCCAGGGTCCTGGAATGGAGCCCCGTATCCAGCTCTCTGCTGGGCAGGGAACCTGCTTCCTCCTCTCTCTCTGCCTGCCTCTCTGCCTGCTTGCGATCTCTGTCAAATAAATAAATAAAATCTTAAAAAAAAAAAAAGAATAACATCGCTGCAAACGTTGGGGCAAGTTTTAGGGTGGGCACGTGTTTCCATTGATCTGTTCATTTCTCTTGGGTTTTCTCATTTCACCTCACTCCCTTCTAAAACCCAGACGTGGAATTAATTGTTGGCTCATGGAGCAATTCTGTGTTGAACTGAGGACCTGCCTCTGTGCCAACCTGAAGCATTTCCACTCCCACCAGCGCTATAGGAGGGCTCCCATTTCTGCACAACCTCAGCAACATTTGCTGTTGTCAGACTTGCTGATCCTAGTCTTTCTAATGAGTGTGAGATAGCATCTCATTATGTTTTGATCTGTATTTCCCTGATGACAAATGATGTGAAAACATCCCTTTTTTTGTGTTGATCAGCCATCTGCATGTCACTTCCTTGAAGACCTGTTGATTTAGATCCCTTGCCCATTTTTTTTTAAAAAGATTTTATTTACTTATTTGACAGAGAGAGATCACAAGTAGGCAGAAGGGCGGGGGGCGGGGGGGGCAGGCTCCCCGCTGAGCAGAGAGCCAGCAGAGGCTTTAACCCACTGAGCCCCCCAGGTGCCCCATCCCTTGCCCATTTTTAATTGGGTTATTAGTCCTTTCTCGAATTATATGAATTCTTTACATACTCTGAATACCGGTCCCTTGTCGGATACATGATTTGCAAGTATTTTCTTATTTATCAGTTACTTACATATTTACATTCCATGTTAATATTTGTCATATATTAAGATAAAGAATATTTTCTTCTAGTCTGTGAGTTGTCATTTCGTTGTCTTGATAGTATACTTTGAAGTGCAGAAGTCTTCATTTTTGGTGAAGTCCCATGTATCGGTTTTTCTTTTTGTTGTTTGTGCTTTTGATGTCACTTAAATGATTGTTTAAATGACAAAAAAATACATGTATAATATCCAGCACCTGGTCTGATATATAGTAAGTGACTGATTACTTTTGAGGCTTTAATCCACTGTCTGAAAAAAACAGAATGTCTGAGGCGCCTGGGTGGCTCAGTCAGTTAAGCATCTGCCTTCAGCTCAGGTCATGGTCCCAGGGTCTTGGGATCGAGCCCTGCATCAGGCTCCCTGCTCAGCCGGAAGCCTGCTCCTCCCTCTCTCATTCCTGCTTGTGTTCCCTCTCTCGCTGGGTCTCCCTCGGCCAAATAAATAAACTGTTAGGAAGAAAGAAAGAAAGAAAAAGAAAGAAAGAAGGAAAGAAGGAAGAAGAAAAGAAAAAACAGAATGCCATGACTGGGTGGGTTTGAAACGATGTTTTGCCCTTCGTTCGCTTGGACTTCTTTGAGACCCTGAAATGATCCTGGCTACAGACAACCCATAGGGGAGACAGGGCTTTTTCCTTTATTTGTTAAAAAAGATAAGGAGATCTTAAGATGGACCCTAAATGTTGCAGTCAGCTCCCTGATGAAATCTTGGTAAGCATGTGCACCTGTCCTCCGCAGCTCTTACAGACTCATAATTAGTTCATTCCTTGTATAACGACATGTGGAAGTCCCGCCTTCCTTCCTGGCCAAGCAGAGGGGCTGTCACCTCCAAAGGGCCATTTAGATCCTGGGGCGGGCAGAGCGGGCTCCATTTTGGCTCTGCCTTTTACTGGCTATGACACATCATTTAATCTTTCTGCAGCTCAGTTTCTGGAAAACAAGGGATCTAAGAGTTGTTTTCATTCATTCATCCTGTTGCTTGTTCAGTTATTTTTCTGAGCACTAACTCTTGGCTGGGCACAGTTCTGGGCGCTGGAGGGGGGTGGGAAAAACCAGACAGATTCTACTCTCACTCTTGTGCAGGATTGATCACAAACACAGTAAACTGAAAAGCTGTATAGCAAGTCAAGTGGGGAAACACCCAAGAAGAGAGAGGGAGGTGCATGTGTGTGCATGCACGCCCATGTGTGTGTGTTGGGGAGGGACATTGATAGAATGATCCAGAAAGGCCTCACTGAGAAGCTGGTGTTTGAGAGAAGATCCACGGTGAGAGGTGAGAGAGCAAACTCTGAAGATACTTGGTGAAAAGTGTTTCAGGCAAAGGGAAAAGCACATGCAAAGGCCCTGAGATGGGAGTGTGCCTCGTGTGTTAGCGTCACACCAGGGAAACCAGAGTGGGAGGGGGTGTATGTATAAGGAATGCGTTCAGAGAGATAACTTTACAAAGTGGTCCTGAGAATTAAATCATTGTATGGCCCATGTACATAATAGATATGTAATGACTAGATTTTAAGTGGTGAACCCATGCAAGCGAATGAGTCGGTCAATGGATATTTCATTTATCCATCAGGACACTCTCTGTCACTCAGAGTGTCACTCAGAATGCCCACGGCCACTCAGCTGGCTTGTGAAGAACTTGTAGCCAGACTTCAGGACTGACGTCTGTAGCCCAAGATTTAATCTTCCCAAAATTATTGACACAGATAAAAGTCCTGAGTGATGCTCTCCCCCAATCCAAATTTAAATGCCAGCGTTTGCCATTATGAAATGCAGATATCCTCCAAAACATCCTACAGCACACTGGGACAGCCCCCCCATTACAAAGACTGACCCAGCCCCAAATGTCAACAGCGTTGCAGTTAGCTTAGGGGAAGAGCCCCACATCTATTGTTGGTTTTTTTTGTTTGTTTTGTTTTGGGGTTTTTTTTGCCTCTTCAAACTCCCATTGTTTTAGACTCTACTTGGTGATTCTCAAGGGTGTGTGGGGAGCTGATAGTACAAGATTGAATGAGGGGTGGGACCCACTAGTCCCTCCACCCACTCCGGGGTGGGGATGTTGAGGGGGAGGGGGAATGATTCCCGGCTTGGGTGAACTCAATCCTATTTCCCCTTCCAGGGATCTTTGTTGATGGCATTAGCATGGACTGGGGGGGAAAGGGTGGAGCCGGGAGCCAGCACAGTTTTCCAAAATAAAGTCATAGATAAGAGATTAAAATCCCTGAGACTGTAGCTTTGCCTTTCGCAAGCACAAAGGCTTTATCCAGGGCTGCTCAGCTGGGCTAGGCGGGGATAACAGATATTATCAGGGTAACACAGGAAAATAATACTATCTGAGGTCAAGAGGGTGGGTCCTCCCTTCTGTAAGGAGCTCGGTGCACTTCCATCCACACCAGGCTGTGCCCTTTCCCAAAGACCAGGGTCTTCGGGAAAACTTATTAAGTCAATTGGAACACAGGGACCGGAACCCAGCGCAAGTTTGAGGGCATGTCCAGTGAGAGCACAAGGAAGGCAACAGACCAGTTTTCTGGAGCTCCAGCTACGTGCTCCTTCACGCACACACTCTCTCATTCATATCTTCGAGAGATTTCCCAGGTGCCCACAACGAACGGGTCGGGCTCTATGTTAGATCTTGGAGACACAGCTCTGAACAAGACATGGTCCCTGACCTCTGGCGACTCGAAGGCTAGAGGGGAAGGAAGACAAAGATGTAGGTGGGCATATGGGCTCTTCTCCTGGAATCCGAGGACCACACAGAGCAATGGAGGCCGTGACAAAGACGATCAGCATTGTGTAGCTACTCAATCCAGGGATTCAGGAAAAGCTTCTGGAGGAGGTGACCTCTCCACCAGTTTCTCAACCTTGACATTACTGATGCTTTGGACTAGATAACTCTGTGTCGTGGGAGCGGCCCTGAGCCTTGTTGGATGACCAGCGGCGTCCCTGGCCTTCGCTCACAAGACCTCAGTAAGTTGAACCCTCTCCCAGGTTGGGACCAAATTGTCCTCCAGGGGACAGAATCACCCTGCCCTCCTTCTCTGCCTCCCACTCCATAAGAACTGGACAAATGGCAGCAGAGGCTTCTGGGTCGCAACACTCTGTGGCCTTGTGTTGTGTGAGCCACGGTAGGAGTTTGAATTTTATTCCAGGACCAAATCCACTAAAAGGTTGAAAGGTGAGAGACACAATCCTGTCTTGGTTTTTGCAAAATGTCCCTTGGTTTCAAGATGGGAGGTGTGAAGGTGGCACAGGGAGACCAGAAGGAAGGTCTTCCCCAATGACCCAGCCTGCACGTGACCCCAGAGGATCTTGCTTGGCGCCAGGACTGGAGAGAGGCGCTCCCCCAGCCCTGGCCAGTCCCGGGCACCCAGGCTGACGCATCCTCCCTCCCAGGCCGCGCTCCAGGCACTGAGCCAGGGAGCGGTTCCTCTCCCAGGTCCGCTGGCTCCGGCGAGCCAACACTGACATCCTGGCTGCCCCGTGACTCAGAGCAAAGGGCCTTTCCCTTTCTGGAAAGAGTGCCCAGGCTTTAAGGAGGATTAGGTATCAATGGGAGAGCATGATCGCAGCAGAGCCAAGGCAGTGGGAGCTGTCCTAGCTGAGTCCTTCCCGGGGAAAGGATCACAGGACTGAAACCGACAGCATGCCGGGCAGGGCTCGTGGCAGACACTCAGCCCCTAGAACCTTTTGTTAGAGCATTAAGTGTGCCTTCTGATCACCCCCATCTACTGCCCATGAACAACCACTTCTCCAAGGATTCGAATAAAAGTCACCGAGCGTGAAAACTATTTAAAACCTATTTCAATTCAGTTCCTTATTCCTATCCGTTTTCACTGTCCTGAAGGAAACAGTGCCATCTACTAGATGAAGAAAGAGAGTCAGGGGAGTGCAGGGAAATGCCCACAGTCACACAGCTAGGAAGCTGGGGACCCAGGAATTCAAAATCAATCCAAGTCTAATATCTGAGCTTCTGTCGCTATCCAGATTTTCAAAGTTCATGAGACTTTCTTTACACACAAACATTTAGATAATAAACCTCCTTCCAGTTCGGGATGTTGGGCTTATCAAGAGCTCTAATCATCTTTCTACTTTATTTTTCACATTTCTCGAAACTTAAAACAAAAAACAAAAAACGGGCCAGTAGCTTTGTAGCTAAGAACAATCACAGCAGCGTGTCACCCACCACTGGTTGAGCAGAAGTGGTGTACCCATGTGTTTATACGCGCCATCCCTCTCTCAACGCTCAGAACCATGCTGTAAAGGCAGTTCTTATTTCCATTTTACAGATGAGAAAATCAAGACTCAATGGCTCAGAGAGGCCTCCTTGGCAGGAAGTGGCAGAACCCCAGTTCCGAGGGAAGTCTGGCTGACTCCAAAGCACCCAGAAAGCAAGAACATCTCTCTCACAGCTTCGCTCTCCTTGGGCTGAGGCAGCCCTGACAGCTGGAACTAGCCAGAGGGAGGTGGGCAAGGCAAGAGCACCTGTGCCCCCTGCCTTTCTTTCCTGGGAAATAGCAAGGCTTGTATGCATCATTAGGCAAGGACCCGGGGCTCTGGACTTGGCCTTGGGAGCTCTCAATACCAACAGGCCTTGCTCTTGCTTCCCAACTGTTTCAGACCTCTTCTCTCTCTCTCTCTCTCTGAAAACTCAGGCCCTGTGGCAGGTCATGTGGAAAAGGCACTCACCCAATGCTTTCAAGAAGGATGTGCCAGGATTTTCCTTGAGGCATCCAGAACCATCCTCTTAAATGGGTACAAGACCAAACCACTCCCGTACCTAAAGCCTCTGCATTTGATTGTTTTTAAAAAGATTTTATTTATTTAACAGAGAGAGAGAATGGGGGGAAGAGAGGAAGGGGAGGGAGAGAGAGAGACTCTCAAGCAGACTCCATGCTAACCACAGAGCCCGACTTAGGGCTGGATCTCATGACCCTGAGATTGTGACCTGAGCCGAAACCAAGAGTTGGACACTTAACCCACTGTGCCACCCAGGCACCCCGGATTTTTTTTTTTTTTCCATCAGATCCAAACTCCTTTGGAAGCCCCTTCTGACTTGGCCCTGCTAAAACTCCTACCTGTCTTCCCCTCGCAGGCCACACCGGCCCTCCAGCTGTTTCTCAAGCACCCCACACCCATAAGCACCCATAGACGGGTCTGTGCCCTGACTGTCCTCTCTGTCCATTCTTCACTTGCTGCATCTCCTCCCCAGCTTTGATCGGGCAGGGAGCAGGGAGCCATGTTTCAGAGCAGGGGGTACACAAGAGAAAGATCACCTTTCCTGGGTACCCACGATGGGAGCAGGCAGCATAAGGCATTTAGTTCAATCCCCTCGACCAGTCTCTTGGGCTGTTTTATAGATGAGAAAACAGGTCTAAGGAAGAACTGAGGGCCTCTGGTCCAAGGCTACCTGGTGTCCAAGGGCAGAGGTGGGATTTACACCCATACCCATGGTCTGCCTGGTTCCCTTTCCTTCCTCGTGTCCCTGGTCAGAGCCCCTTGAATTATGAGCTCAGGAAATGGAAGCTCACTCATCCCCATAGAAGCTGGAGGCCTTTACAAAGTGCCCGTAACCTTCCAAGAGGCAGAGTGCACCAAGAATAGGGGCTCCTAGTGCAGCCGGCCAATGGACTCCAGCAGCAGAGCAAAGGCACCCTGGAGCATAAATCCGTCCAGTGTATCTGGGGATTAAGGGCCCTTCAGCCTCCTGGCTACCTGTCATTACAGCCCCCCCCCCCCCCCCCCCCCCCCCCCCACCACCCCCCCCCCCCCCCCCCCCGCCACAGGGAGGAACCCTGGTGAGAAGGGAGAAGGAAGAATTCAGCATGTCGCTGGCGTGGGAGTCTTGTCAACAGGGTTTATGGCCCTGCCTTGAGCCTCCCAGACAACTTCTGCCTGATCTCTATCAACTCTGGCTCCAAGGGCAGCTGTCCTTCCCTGTTATCTGCAGATCAGCTAAAAAACCAAACAAGGCTTAAATTCCCACCCAGGGCTTGTTGGAGGATTAAGGCAAGGCTCCCAGACATCACCTGGGGGCCCAAAGGGAAGTCCACAGGGCCGAGAAGGTGTGCGACCTTTGATGGAGCCGTCCTCTGACCTCGACCAGCCCAGAAAACACCACCTAGGAAGCTAGACGCACGCCAGAGTGCACAGGCCAAGAGGTCTCTCCTCTTGCTGCATTCCAGAAGGCCAAAAGGAACTGGTGTTTCCTGCGGTCACCCATCTGGGCCTCCCGATCTGGGCCCCATGAAGCTCTCTACTGCAGAGGTGACAAACTTTCTGCAAAGGGCCAGAGAGTAAGCGTTTCCAATTTCCTTGCAACGAAGCCCTCCTGCTAGAACACAAAGCAGCCCTAGACCACAGGTGAAGGAACGAGCGTGGCTGTGTACCACTGACACTGGTGATGGTCCCAAGTTAGCTCCTGGGCCACGATCTGTGGCCTTCTGCTTCACAAAGGGTGTGAGAGCCTGACACACGGGGTTCTGCATTTCCCGAGTTGTCTTCTGTCCAAGGTCCAAGGAAAGTCCTGCTTTAGGGGCAGATTTTCCCAGAAAGGTGGATGGATGTGGTTTTGCCTCCTTCTTATGGTCAGCTCTCCCTGGGTCGGGTTGAAAACATGCACCTCTCATCCCACCAGAATCCAGAGAAGCATAGGGACTCTTGGGGGCTCTTCCCCAGTGTCTAGGAAATGCCTGGCACATAGTGGGTGCTCAACTCAGTAACTGGCGAATGGGTGAATGTGCTGAGTTTCTGGCTATCACACAAACTGCATTCCCACTAGCGGCAGCATCCTGGGCAAGGCCGCTTAGGCAAAGCAAGAATCTTCCTTTGTCTTCTTTGGCTACCCTAGCTGCTCATCACCATCCAGAGATGGAGATTCGTGGAGTAGAAACCACCCCCATGAACATTCGTCCCTGGATCCTTCTGTGGATCTTCCATTTTTAATTACTTATGAAAAGCAGACCGGATTTTCCTAATTGGTTACAGTGAACCTGTGTTACTGTTGTAATTATGGAAAAAGGTGAAAAACAAAAACAAAAGGAGCTTCGTGTGCAAACTCCAGCTAGAAAACCAAGAAGAACTTTCCTCCAGGATGCTAGATCGGATTTCTCAAACTGCAGAGGGGGTAAGCATGCCTTGAGTGCTGGTTTAAAAAGAGGGATCCCCAGGCCCAACCCCTGTGGGCTGCCCTGCAGGGAGTCTGGGGGACAGGGCAGTGCCTCTGAATCCGCATTTAGAAGACCTGTCCCCAGGTGAGTCCTGCAGGTAAAAACACCTTCCTAGCCAGTGCCATTGACTGGCTTCTGCCCAAATGCTGTGGCTTTGGAGGGGACGATCCCAGACATCAGGACCCATCCTGTGCCCAGAAGGAATCTACATTTTTGAAAAGGACCAGGGACATCCTGTGGCTGTTCTGTAAGAATCCAGCCTGTGAATTACCTGTGAAGGCCTTTGACCCTTCCGAGTTTCCC
>ML099814.1:48702-90979 GCA_003697995.1 Taxidea taxus jeffersonii | reverse complement strand
CACTGGAGGAAACTAGCTCAGAGAGTTAAACCACTTGACTAAAGTCACTCAGCTAGCAAGCGGCCAAGCCAGGTGAGTCTGACGTTAGAGGCCAACTGCTTACCATCTTCCCAGAGAGAGAGCTTGGGGAGAAAGGTTAGGGAAGAGGTCTGCTCTTGAGATAAATGTTGGAAATCCCAGGAACCTGAACGCACAGACTGGAAACTCCCTTTCCATGGTCCTGAGAATGTGGCCAGAGTTCCCACGTGCAGACTCCTTCTCAGTGAGGTAAGCCTGACATCAATTTTGACTGCGGGGAGAAAACCAATATGAAACCATGTCGATGGGCACCTGGGTGCTTTAGTTGGTTAAGCATGTTTGGCTCAGGTTGTGATCCCCAGGTCCTAGGATCAAGTCCTGCGTTGGGCTTCCTGCTCCCCCCCACCACCTGCATGCTCTCTCTCAAACAAATAAGATCTTTAATACATAAATAAATAAAACCATCTTGGTGATTACGCATACCCCAACCTGTGCAGAGTACACAAGAATTCACATGCCTGAATGGAGAGAGAGAGCATGCAGGTGGTGGGGGGAGCAGGAAGCCCAACGCAGGACTTGATCCTAGGACCTGGGGATCACAACCTGAGCCAAACATGCTTAACCAACTAAAGCACCCAGGTGCCCATCGACATGGTTTCATATTGGTTTTCTCCCCGCAGTCAAAATTGATGTCAGGCTTACCTCACTGAGAAGGAGTCTGCACGTGGGAACTCTGGCCACATTCTCAGGACCATGGAAAGGGAGTTTCCAGTCTGTGCGTTCAGGTTCCTGGGATTTCCAACATTTATCTCAAGAGCAGACCTCTTCCCTAACCTTTCTCCCCAAGCTCTCTCTCTGGGAAGATGGTAAGCAGTTGGCCTCTAACGTCAGACTCACCTGGCTTGGCCGCTTGCTAGCTGAGTGACTTTAGTCAAGTGGTTTAACTCTCTGAGCTAGTTTCCTCCAGTGCAAAACAGGGTTGATAGTAGTATCTACATCACTGGGTTGTAGGGTCAAAAAAAAAAAAAAAAAGGCAATGAAAAACAGATTATCTTACTCAGTGCCCGTCACAGAATAAGTGTTCAGGAGATAGTAGTAATTATTATTATTATCATCCTCCATCCTCAGGACAGAGTCTGCTTGAGATTCTTTTTCCATCTCCCTCTGCTCCTCTTTCTCATGCTCTCTCTGCAAAATAAATAAATAAATCTTACACAACAGATTGTTGGCAGAAAGCAGAGAAAGGGGAGCCCTCTTACACTGCTGGTGGGAATGCAAGCTGGTGCAGCCACTCTGGAAAACAGTACAGAGGTTCCTCAAAAAGTTGAAAATAAGGCTACTCCAGGACCCAGCAATTGCACTACTAGGTATGTACCCCAAAGATACAGATGTAGTGATCCAAAGGGGCACATCCCCCAATGTTTATAGCAGCAATGTCCAGAATAGCCAAACTATGGAAAGATCCCAGATGTCCACTGACAGAGATGAGCGGCAAAAAAAGATGTGGTATATATGTATAATGGAATATTACTTAGCCATCAAAAAGATGAAATCTTGCCATTTGCAACAATGTGGATGGAACTAAAGGATATTATACTAAAAGAAATAAGCCAACCAGAGAAAAACAATTACATATGATTTCACTCATATGTGGAACTTAAGAAACAAACAGAGGATCATAGGGGATAGGAGGGAAAAATAAAATAAGATGTAATCAGAGAGGGAGACAAACCATGAGAGACTCTTAAACACAGGAAACAAACTGAGGGTTGCTGGAGGAGAGGTGGGTGGGGGAATGGGGTAACAGGTGATGGGCATTAAGGAGGGCACGTGATGTAGTGAGCACTGGGTTTTATGTGTAACTGATGAATCATTGACTTCTACCTCTGAAACAAATAATACACTATATGTTAATTAACTGAATTTAAAGAAAAATAAATTAATTAAACTTAAGTAACTAAAATAAAAATTTCAGTTTTTCAGTTCATTTCAAGGGCTCAGTAGCCCCTTGACCAAATTCAGCCTGGCTTCTAGCAGCTTGTGCCTGTGTCCCTAGGATAATCCCAATCCCCCTAAAATGCCCACTGAGAAAACTTGCAATTATACATCCTTTCTCTACTCCTTTGAGATGTAAATCATATACCACTCAAAACTGTCCCTAAAGGACCTGAAAGCCACCTCTTTGAAATGCAGACATTCAAGGACATGACTTTTTTTTTTTTTGAAGATTTTATTTATTTATTTGACAAACAGAGATCTCAGGTAAGTGGAGAGGCAGGCAAGAGAAAGGAGGAAGCAGGCTTCCCACTGAGCAGAGAGCCCGATGCAGGGCTCGATCCCAGAACCCTGGGACCATGATCTGAGCTGCAGGCATAGGCTTTAACCCACTGAGCCACTCAGGTGCCCCAGAACATGACTTCTGATCCTGTTCCCAGTTCATGTAGGAGGATAAAAGGATAGAAACTTAACTTGGGGGGCAGGAGTGAGTGGGAGGGGTGATGCTTGCTCCAACTTGCATATTGTCTGCCTTAACTAGTGCTCAGCTTTGTTTATCTTTTTTTTTTTTAAGATTTTATTTATTGATTTATTTGACAGAGAGAGATCACAAGTAGGCAGAGCAGCAGGCAGAGAGAGAGGCTGAGCAGGGAGCCTGATGTGGGGCTGGATCCCAGGACCCTGAAATTGCAACCTGAGCTGAAGGCAGAAGCTTAACCCACTGAGCCACCCAAGCGTCCCAGCTTTGTTCATCTTTGACATTACTAAATTAGACAGTGTGGACATAGGACACGTGGAAAACCCTGTGGAGCAGTGCTTCATATTATGATAACATCATCAAATCTTCCTAAGAGGGGGCCACCTGAGCCAAACTGATCCTTCATCTCCTAGGAGAGGAAGCCTCCAAGGAGCTCAACTGATAAGGGAGAATATTAAATAAGCAAATCATGTTAAAACATAAAAAAGCATTAAAAAACATTTTGGAGGAAGGACGGGCATTTTATTAATTTTTTATTTTTAAAATATTTTATTTATTTATTTGACAGTGAGAGAGGGACTGTGGGAGAAGCAGGGGCTGTGGGAGAGGGAGAAGCAGGCTTCCCGCCGGGCAAGGAGCCCCATGTGGGGCTCGATCCCAGGACTCTGGTGTCATGACCTGAGGCTTAAGCACTGAGCCACCCAGGCGCCCCAGGATGGGCATTTTTTAAAATTAATTAATTTATTTATTTGACAGACAGAGATCACAAGTAGGCAGAGGGGCAGAGAGAGAGAGAGAGAGAGGAAGGGAAGCAGGCTCCCTGCTGAGCAGAGAGCCCAACGCGGGGCTCGATCCCAGAACCCCGAGATCATGACCCAAGGAGAAGGCAGAGGCCTTAACCCACTGAGCCATCCAGGCACCCCCAGGATGGGCATTTTAAGTTGTAAGCAAACAAGCAAAACTTCTGTAAAAGTTGTAAACTTTAAATCTGGTTGAAGTAACAAGTAAAGTTTATAGTCAGTTCGGTCTGGCTTTAATTCCTTTTTCGAGAAAACCCCAGGTTCCCTGTCCCCTGCTCTGGCAAATTGGCCCATAACTGAGAACTGTAATACCAAGGAGTATCTGGTGAAAATTCTACACCCAAGTTACAACAAAATAACAGAAGACTAATATTGAAACTAAGAAGAGATGTCAAAGTATAGAGTTGGAAGCCTGTGGGGAGACTAGAGGAAGATATGAAAGGAAGTAAAGAAATAACAAATAAGCACATGAAGTTCAAGTGGGATGTCTAGCAACAAGCCTTAGTATAATTGTAGTAATTCTGAGGATCATTGGATTTCTGCCTTTGTTGTTCAAAGTAATCCGAAGTGCTCAAAACTCTCCATTGGAATGAATTTCTATTTTACTAAGTAATTTATTTATTTTTTATTTTTTAAAAGATTTTATTTATTTATTTATTAGAGAGAGAGAGAGAGCGAGTACAGGCAGAGTGGCAGGCAGAGGCAGAGGAAGAAGCAGGCTCCCTGCCGAGAAAGGAGCCCCATGTGGGACAGCGTCCCAGGACGCTGGGATCATGACCTGAGCCGAAGGCAGCCGCTTAACCAACTGAGCCACCCAGGTGTCCCAATTTTAGTATTTAATAAAGTAATTTAATAATTACTTTAATTTAATTTAATTTAATTTAATAAGTCCCACACACCAGGCACTGAGCGCCATTCAGCCTTCTGTATTCCCCAGGCAAGTCTGCCCACAGGGTCATGGTCTGGGACAGAGGTGAAGCTCTGACACGTCCCTGATTACCATTTGCTGCTCTACTTCTTCTCCTACGTCCACCATGAATTTATGCAATAATCTCCTGACCAGTTTCCTGTTCTGAATATCTTCTATCTAGGTCATTCCTCACGCCCGGGCCATAGTTTTCTTCCTGGCACTGGGGGAATCACATCAGTTTCTCCTTCTAAAACTTTCAAAGGTCCTCCACTAATGAAAGGGCATTGCCTGAAGTCCCCAGCATGGCCTGAAGTGCCTTCATGACCTGACCTCAATCTTTTTGAGGCCCCTGCCTTTACAGCCATTCTCTCCTCTCTTACCTCTATGAGTTTCTTCGAGTGGTCGGCTCTACCTAGAATATTCTTCTCCCATTCCCACCTAGAGGCCCAGCTCAAAGACCGTCTCCTCTGGTGGACATCCCAGGACACCCCCTAGTACAGTGTTCTTGCTTATACCTTTACTAAAACACTCTATCTTCAGGGTGACAGGACAGGTGGTAGTTAAAGATCTAGGCCGTGGCTATAGACAAATGAGGGTTCAAACCCTAGTTCTGGGTCTTACCAGCCTCTCAGTTGCTGCACGTGTAAATGAGCACACTGGTACAAGAGTGAGCACAGCAAATATTGCCTGTGCCTTCATGGGGTTGACGGTTAAGGGGATGAGTCAAATAGAGGAGCCAACCAATGTCTAATGAGAACAGTACTCTGGAATAGAGGAGCAGGGTTCTGTTTGAGCATTTAACTGGGGAATCAGAGGAATTGCAGCACTAATGAGACAATGCAGAAGGAGGTAAGGTAAGATGATCAAGATGAAGAGAACAGCATGTGCAAAGTCCCCGTGGTAGGACAGAACATCAAGGGGAGAGAGATCGTTCTGTACACACCCTACCTGATGTTCTGTGGCTTGGGAAGGGCAGACCTCCTGGCTTTTGTAGAGAAAGAAAGATAGAAATTCACTTGTGGCCCCAGACCTCTAACCTATGTTTTTTCCTAGCCCTAGGTCTTCAGAGTAGTTGGTCAGGCTCCCACTGCTCACCTCTCTCTCTTTCTCAGGCCCTTGCACCACCTCCCACCCTAGAGTTAAAGAGCAGAGGGGATGTGGCCATGCCACGCCCCACCTTTTCCTGAGGTCACCCTGAGATGGTGGTAGGAGCCAACAAACCTTCCCCCAGCTGCCCTAAAACCTAATCTTCACCTCCCAGGCAGGCTCAGGCATGAGGCCACACCCACCCTGGGCATCTGTGTCAGGGAGACACTCCCTCCCAACTCCTGCATCAAGGGTAACCCATGCCCCATCCTACATATTTGGAGGGACATCCAGTAGCATTTGTTGGGCTAAGACGTCTGCAGGATAGGACTGAATTAGCCATGATGTGGGGCAGAGCTGGCAGGGGCTTCTGCGAAGACTGATCCCACTCCAACAGTGGAGATGCCATTCGTTCACCCCCCACAGAACTTCCTTCAGTTGGCAGGCTAGGCTACAGGCTTGAATTAGGACCACAAGCAGGCCACCTATGGCCACCGACAGATGCCTGAAGTTTCTGGAGCACCCAGAAGGTGAGAGGGAGAGACAGTGAGCACAGTGAGTGGGCAGAAGATTTGAGATTAAGGTTACATACCATCACGACACCGTCACTGTAGTTCAGCTTCTCAGTCCATGGCTCAGGGGGACCGAGGGAATGAGCTTGGGAAGGTTGGGGGGTAGATAGACCCACCATGGAAGAGGGGCATTTCTGTTCCTCCAAAGCCTCGGCACCCAGATGCTTAGACTGAAAGTCCTCCATGTGGCTGACGTTTGAGGAGGCGGCCTCACCCTACAGGTTCAGAGGAAGGACATCTGTGCTGTGTCAGCATGACAGGACCTGAGGGTAACCTGGATGTAGGGAACTTGGCAGGTAGAAGGACATGGCACGGTGGTGAGTGCCTGGACCCATACCAGCCTGTCTGGGTTCCGATCCTGTCTTTGCTGCATGCAAAGACCTCGGAGGCTTCTTGAACTCCAGTTTCCTGGTCCCTAAGCAGGATAATAATCATGCCAATGTCAGAATGCAGACAGGAAGACCAAGTGAATGAACCCTGCATTGTCCAAGAAGGCAACCGCTAACCACTTACAGTAGTTTGCTGGGATTGCTGTAACAAAGTACCCCAAATCAAGTAGCTTACACAACAAAATATGTTCTCTCCCAGTTCTGGACACAAGAAGTCCAAGATCCAAGTATTGGCAGGCTTGGTGCTTTCCATGGGAAGAGAATCTGCTCTCCTCTGGCTTCTAATGGGTTACCGACAGCTTTTGGCATTTCTTCACTCATGAGAGCATCACCTCCATCTCTGTCTTCCCCCTCACAGGGTACTTTCTCCCTGTGGGCATGTCTGTATCTGAATGTCCCCTCTCCATAAGGACACCAGTCACTTTGGAATAGGGCCCCCCCCTTCTCCTGTACGACTTCATCTGAATTAATTACATCTGCAATAACCCTGTTTCCAAGCAAGGTCACCTTCTGAGATACTGGGGATTAGGGCTTCAACATATGAATTTAGGAGGGGACACAATCCAACCCAAAATCACATGTGTCTCGAGCATTTGAAATGTGGCTAGTTGGAAATGAAATGAAAGACTACAGACTGAGTTGAAATGCTAAATGCACACTGGATTTCAAAGACTTAGTACAGGGGTAGCTGGGTGGCTCAGTTGATTGAGCAACTGCCTTTGGCTCAGGTCATGATCGCAGGGTCCTTGGATCAAGTGCCGCATTGGACTCCCTGGTCGGAGGGGAGTCCGCTTCTCCCTCTGCCTGCCATTCTCCCTGCCTGTGCTCTCTCCCTCTGACAAATAAATAAAATCTTAAAATAAAAAAAAACAAAGATTTAATACAAAAAGGAATGTAATATATCTCACTATTAATTTTTAATGAGATAATTAGTTTATCTCATTTATTAATCATATCGATTATGTGTCAAGATGATAATATTTTGAATACCCTGTGTTAAATAAAGCATAATTAGAATTGGATTTTTAAAAACGTGGGTGCTAGAGAATTTAGAGTTACCTATGTGGCTTTCATTGTTTATCTCTTGGACAGTACTAAACTAATATTTACAAAGCCCTTAGAACAGGGCCTGGCCCATGGAAAATACTGGTAAGCCCTTGATAAACAAAGCCTTCTCTTAGGAGGTGACTCCTTACTAGTGGCATTTTAAAAATATAACTTTTCCCACTTCTCAGAGACTGGGAAAAGCTGGGAGCACATTTCTTGCCTGACTCTTCTTTTATTGTATGGATTTCATTTTATAATCTGGAAGCACATGGCATATATAATGTGGCCTTGTCTTTTCCAAATTGTTGTGTGCTATTTTTTTCCATGTGGTTATAAACTCTTCATCAACCACATTAAGCACTGTGGCTTCCTGAAAAATTGTTTCCAATTTTCCTATTAACAATGCACGCCCCAATTTTAAGCTGAAAATCCTTTCTGGTAGCTAGGATTTAAAAAGAGAGATTTATTTATTTTAGAAAGAGAGTGTGCAGGCAGGGCGTGGGGGCGGGGGTGTTGGAGAAGGAGGAAGAGGCAGAGGGAGCATCCCAAGGAGATTCTGAGCTATGCGGAAGCCCAACTCGGGGCTCGATCTTGTGACTCTGAGATCATGACCTGAGCTGAAACCAAGAGCCAGTCACTTAACAGCCTGAGCCACCCAGGGACCCCTGTTAGTTAGCATTTTTATTGGACAAAGTGATAAAATATTGAAGGATCCTAATGCATTTTGTCAGGTAGTTTCCGAGAAAAGCTGAATCACTTTCCAGTCCAGCCAGCAATGTATAAATGTCTCCATCTCACCAACGTCTACCTTTATTATAGTATTATTTTAAAAGTTGTGTGTGGAAAAAAAAAAAGTTGTGGGTGTGTGTGCATTTGTGTGTGAGCCTTATTTGGTTTGTTCTGTTTCTGTTTTGTTGCCGATTTGGCTGAGTCGGGGCGGGGCGGGGAGTATCTCATTGATTGTATCCCCATTTCTATGATGACCTGGAGGGTTAGCATTTATCCACTAGATTATTTCCCCTGTGCATTTTCCCTTCTGATAATTAGTGTTTTGAGTCCTTTGTCCATTTCTTAGTTCCTTAGTGTTTTCCTTATTAGATTACATGCATTCTTTATAAAGATATCGATATTGTACATTTTATTTTTTACAAATTCTCATTAGCCACTGCTGACTTAATGTGTGTCTTGCTTAACAGATTTTTGTATTTTTATGTAGTCAAATCAATTGATTATCCCCTTTGTGATTTCTGTCACTGCTTTCAAGCAAAGGCATGCCCTTTCAGAGACATGTGTCTGTTTCACTTTCTTTTAGCTTTTTACACTTTATCTTTTTAAAAATATTTTATTTATTTATTTGACAGAGAGAAAGAGAGATCACAAGTAGGCAGAGAGAGGGGGAAGCAGGATCCCCGCTGAGCAGAGAGCTTGATCCCAGGACCCTGAGACCATGACCTGAGCTGAAGGCAGAGGCTTAACCCACTGAGCCACCCAGGCGCCCCATACACTTTTTCTTAAATTAGGATTTTTAAATTCCTCTAGGACAGTGCTGTCCGAATCCTTTTTTTGTTTGTTTGTTTTAAGATTTTATTTATTTATTTGAGAGTGAGCAAGAGAGCAGGAGCAGTGGGGAGGGTCAGAGGGAGAGGGAGAAGCAGGCTCCCTACTGAGCAGGGAGCCTGATGTGGGACTTGATCCCAGGATCCTGGGATCATGACCTGAGCCGAAGGCAGTCACTTAACAGACTAAGCCACCCAGGCACTCCAAAATCTTAAATAAATAAATAAATTAATTAATTAAATTTAACAATTCTAAAGTATATATAAAAAAAGAAACAGATGAAATCAATTTGAATATTTTTTATGCATTTATTTATTTATCCCAATATATCTTATTTATCCCAATATATCAAAAAAATTCCTGCAACATGTCATCAATATAAGAAATTAATTAATTAACGAAGTATTTCATTTGGGGGGTATCACGTCTTCGAAGGCATATATTTAACACTTAGAACCCATCTCTGCACTAGTGACAAGCCGCAGTCCCAGTACTTAACAGTCACATGTGGCTCATGGCCACCAGATTGGTCTGCACAGGTCTGGAATTTGGTTCAACCCAGAGGGAGGGACAGAGGGGGAAATGTTCTGATGGCCTGATTTATCTCCCCCTTCACCTTCACCTTCCACCTGCTCCTCTTGACAATTCCTGCCCGGCCAACCTGTGTTTTTCTCACCTTTCTCGGTGACCTCTACCTGGTTCCTGGATGCCATGCTGGCCACCTGTGTCAGTCGCCCACCACCCGTGGCCTCCTGACTCCACCCAGGGCTTCCAGCAACTATAGACACAGCCCAATCCCCTGCCTTCAGGCTATAGATCCTACCCAGGGCTCACCAGGGGGCCATCCCAGAATTTCCACCTCTGCAGCTCCCTGCTCTGGAGAAAGTATCAATAATAATAGAAATTATAAGACAGTATTCCTAACATTGCATACTGACTGGGTGTGGAATGCCAGATTAATCCGTGACAGATTTTACCTAATCCTCCTGATGGTCTTGGGGCTGGAACCATTTTGCCCATAAAGGCTTCTAACAGCCAGTGAGCACAGACGGGGGTGGGGGGGCGCGGCGTGGGGAGCGCACTGCACAGCCTGCAGTCAAGGCCAGGGGAGGGAAGTTGGGTTCCCATGGGCCGAAACTCCTGAGGATCACCTAGAGGGTTGAGATGGGTTTATGAAAAGTTCCTCCATTTTGCTGGGAAAGAGGATCTAGGTGTGTTCCCCAGAACTTGCCCACATCTCCTTTATGACCCCCTCCTTTCCCCTGCCACGTAGGAATCTGTAGGAGCCCCTGGGATGGGGATGCTCGGAGGTAGCAGCCTCTGCTGCCCTCCCCTCAAGCCCGCGTTCCGGGACCCCTCGAGAGCGGGTCACCTCCGCGCCCGCTGTAGGGTGCGTCCTGGCCACCGCCAGCAAAACACCCGGAGGGGAGGCGAGAACCCAGCGGGGCGGGGCGGGGCTGGCGCTCTCCGGTTGGGGCGGGGCCAACATCTGCGCGCAGGACGAAATCAGGCAGTGGCAGCGAGGCCAGGCGGCGGGCCGGCCGACTCCTGGCACACCTGCGCCCCCTCACCCCCCACCCCTGAGCCCGCGGGCACCATGAGCGGCCGAGTCGGGGACCTGAGCCCCCAGCAACAGGAGGCGCTGGCCAGGGTGAGGGGGCTTCGCGGGTGGGAGGCTTGGGGAGGGAAGGAGCTGCTGGACGCTGCCCACCCGGGGTGGAAACCCCCATTGTTTAGATGGAAAAGGGACCCTTCAGGGCATCTTTGGGTCCAGCTCGCGTGCCCCTGGGCACAGAGGCTGAGGCAGACATATACGGGACACGGACACGGGACTTGAGCGCTTCTTCGGGCTACACTGGGGTTGAACCCAGCTTTCCACTCCTGACCCCTCCAGACCACAGAGCCCTGGCCCTTGTCCCCTGCTTGTGGGGGTAGGGTGGTGCTGCCATCCCTCTAGGCAGCCTTGGGCAGACAGACCAGCAGGTCTCCTGCTCTGATTGTGACCATTTGTTTGTTTGGCTTCTCTTTGTGGTTTTCGGACTCCCGGCGGGGGCGGGGGGGGGGGGCAGCCTTCTCCCTGTCCTCAGTGTTTCTGTTAAAGGGAAGTGGAGGGGGTTTGGTGATTTCAAGACACTCCTTCCAGCTGCAGCTGAGAGTGTCACGCCCTGGGGAAAGGAGAGCATATTCTGGTCTCAGGGGCCACGGCATTAATTTGATTTGGGGATGGCTGGGCCTGGAAACTGTGACTTCAGGTTAGGGGAGGGAGGTGACGGCCCTGGCTCACACTTTGGGCCCATGAAGGTCAGGCTTCGGGCTTGTGGAGAATAGTTTCTTTTGTGGCTCCTACCCTGGGAAGGGTCCTTCAGGAGGGATGAGGACCCCTGATGAAGGAGGGGGACCCTGGATTAATCTTAGTGAAGGAGAGAAGGGTCCCAGGTGAAGAGTGGGGGGCCCTGGGTGAATTCCCAGGTAAAAGAGGAGTTTCCAGGAGCAATGGGTCCTGAGCTGAAGGAGGAGTCCCCAAGTGAAGGGGGAGAGGGAGACCCCTGTTTAGCCCTCTCTCTACCCACTGGCAGAGGCCTCAGGGGAGCCCTGGATGCTAGGCTCATGGGAGGGACTGGACACCTGGCCTTTGGGGGTAAATTATGACAGAGATGCTTGTGGGTCAAAGAGCATTAAACAATGTAAAAAGAGTTTATTATGATTATTTTCCATTATTTAAAAGAAATGAATGCTAGTTGTTTTAAAAATTAGGGAGAAAGAAGAAAGTAGGAAAAAGAAGTCACCCATGGTCCCAGAGGTCTAGACAACCATGCCTAGGAGCATTTCCTTCTAGGTTTTTCTGAAGCCTAGTTTCACCACCTGTGGTCACACTGTCGGAGGCTGCCTTCCCCATAAGGCATCATTGTTAAGATAGTTTTATCTTTTGGGGTGCCTGGGTGGCTCAGTGGGTTAAAGCCTCTGCCTTCGGCTCCGGTCATGGTCTCAGGGTCCTGGGATTGAGCCCCATGTCGGGCTCTCTGCTCCATGAGGTGCCTGCTTCCTCCTCTCTCTCTGCCTGCCTCTCTGCCTACTTGTGATCTTTGTCTGTCAAATAAATAAGTAAAATCTTAAAAAAAAACAAACCTGTGAAATAATAAATATTAAAAAAAAATGGTTTTTCCTTCAAGTTACTTCAGACCCTTCCCAGCACCTGCTTGTGGCTTTCTGTTTGTTGTTTGTTTGTTTTTTTAAGATTTTTTATTTATTTGACAAAGAGAGACGCAGCTAGAGGAGGAACACAAGCAGGTGGATTGGGAGAGGGAGAACCCGACTTCCCGCTAAGCAAGAAGCCCGATATGGGGCTCCATCCCAGGACCCTGAGCCAAAGGCAGATGTTTAACGACTGAGCCACCCAGGCGCCCTTTGGCTTTCTGTTTTACTTGATGTGCGTTCCAAGGATGGGGTGGCTTTGAGACTGGAAGATGTGGACTCCTCATGGCCTCAAAGCTTCCTCACTCTGTCCCTGGAGAAGACCCTCCAACACCCTAGTCTCCTTTCCCTCCTCCAAGAAGCAGTGATGTGATGTGACCTTTTCTCCTCCTGCCTCAGGGCACATCCTGCCATTCAAAGGAGGGACTCTGATGACCTGGAGGGGCTGAGGGGTGCAGAGTTATTGTTCCTCAGTTATTGTTTTGTCCTCATTCTCCCTAAAAAACTTCCTCAGGAGCCCAGAGCCTACACCTGATCCGTGCGTCTTGTGCGGACTCAGGACTCTGGGTGGTAATGAGAGCTAGTGCTCTTGCTCATGTTACTTGTTAACCCTGGAGATGTTTCATCTTATTATTTGTTTTTCATCATGTGAGCAATACATGAACACTTTCTTGGTTTTTTTAAAATTTTTTAAAATTTGTTTAAAAAGATTTTATTTATTTATTTGACAGAGAAAGATCACAAGTAGGCAGAGAGGCAGGCAGAGAGAGAGGGGGAAGCAGGCTCCACGCGGAGCAGAGAGCCCCATGCGGGGCTCCATCCCACAACCCTGAGATCATGACCTGAGCTGAAGGCAAATGCTCAACCGACCAAGCCACCCAGGCACCCCTGAACATACTCTTATTTCAAGCATGATCCCTAAAGCTAAAGGAGGTTTGGTGGACGGCTGTCAAGATAGCTTCCTATGGCTTTGCTAGCATTGGCTTCTAATCCTAAAGTTCCATTCACACATTCCCTTGCAAAGCCACCCCTCCAGGGCTTGCCTTCAGCTCCCTTAGTCCCCATGGAAGTGAAGCCTCCTCTCTGTCCCAGACCTGAGCCCCAGTCCCATACCCAGACCTTAAACTCTGCCAGTAAGCAGAGGCTCCCATTAGCAGGTTAGTGCCCTCTCTTTCCCCAGCCTCTATAGGACCTGATGAGGCATCCCCTGCTTCCCTTGCAGTTCCTCCCTGCTGACCTTTGCCTGGGGCTGTTTCCACAAAGACTGCACTGCCCAGAGCTCTGGGCACTTCACGTTCACAGAATGCCCACATTTTTCTGGCACCGGCTATAAGCCAACACTTCCGCTAAGTGCTTTACCTGTACACACTCCTTTGATTGGCACAAGTTTATCTTTATCCCAACTTCACAGATGAAGAAACTGAGGCTCAGAGTGGTTAAGTAACTTGCTTCCAGATCTAGTCCCTCAAGATACAGTATCAAGGGCAAGGTTCCTAAATTCTTCTCGTTTGCTTACATCCAATTCACCAGGGATCTTTGTCAAAATAGAGAAAGCAGGGCCCTGCCTCAGTCCTGTAGAATGAGGGAGGGTCCTGGGGAGGCAGAGAACCCCCAGAATTTGAAAAGGACCCAACTCTTCCTGCCATGGTGGGCTGAGGGGTGCTCCGTTCCCAGGTGGCAGTCAGCAGCTGCCGCTAACTGTGCGGTCCCCACCCTGCAGAGTCCCTGGGTAGGACTGATTGACAGACTGAGTTCGGGAACGGTCGGGGTGGGGTTGGGAGCCCAGGGGTCACGGGAGCCCCTTTGACCATTATATTTCCCCCCTCAGTTCCGGGACAACCTCCAGGACCTGCTGCCCGCCCTGCCCAATGCTGATGAGTACTTTTTCCTGCGCTGGCTCCGAGGTGAGGCTGGCAGGACCAGGGGTGGGGGTGGGCAGAGGGGGAGAGAGGGAAGAAGGGTTTCAGGAAAGCGGGTGCAACTTTGGGAACAGTGCTACCGAGTGGGAAACATAGGCTCTGGAATCATCCTGCTTTGGGTAGAACCTGAGTTCCCCTTCAAATTGGCATGGCACAACAACCCCATTGAGCCTCAGTTTCTTCATCTGTAAAGTGGGTGGGGCCACCACCCCAAGGATTGCTGTGAGCACTGAGTGAGAGAGTGTAGCACCTGGCACTGGGTGGGCATATGGTCCAGGTGAGGTTGGAGTTCACACCTGGGAGGTTCTCAGGATGACAGGCCTGGCCGGGCCTGGAGTCAGATAGTCCCAAGTATACTCTTCAGGACTTGTCTGCAGGTCTATCTGCAGTTCCCTGAAGGGAGGGCTGTGTTGTCCCCTGAGGGAACTTGGCCACTGACAGGTGCCCAGCAAACACTTCAGGAAGTGGGTGCGATTAAAAGTAGAGAAAGAGTTTCTTCCAGGAATTGCCACACGAGTGTAAAATTAGAGTAACAGAAACCTAGGGGGAGAATTCATTTCAACTCAACACACCCCATGGAATGGATTCTGAACTTGAACCAGGATTCTGAACTTGAACCAGAAGATTGAAGTCAGGCTGGAAAGTACACACACAGTGAGGTGATGATGCCAGCCTTGGAATCGGGCAAACCTGTGATTAACTCTCAACTCCGCTGTGCTAGCAGTGTGACTCCGGCAATCACTCATTGTCTCTCAGCCTCGCTTTTCTCTTCTGAGTAATGGGTATAATGCTGGTCTCCCACCTTCCAGATGCTGTGACTCAGACATGAGGTCATGGGCAAGCACAGCGCCCACACCGAGGAAGCCCTCCTTTCTGTTATGTTTGATTCCATTTTTAATTATTTTAACTAATTATTATTTTCTACAAACTTTATTTTTTAGAATGGCTTTAGGTTTACAGAGCATTGTGAAGGTAGTGCAGGAAGTCCCCACACACACTGCACCCAGTTCCCCCTATCATGAATGTTTTTCATTCCTATGGTACATCTGTTACAATTCATGAACCAACACTGATACATGATTATTTTTTTTTATTAAAAGATTTTATTTATTTATTTGTTAGAGAGAGAGCACAGGCAGACAGAGTGGTAGGCAGAGGCAGAGGAAGAAGCAGGCTCCCTGCTGAACAAGGAGCCCGATGTGGGACTCGATCCCAGGACGTTGGGATCATGACCTGAGCCGAAGGCAGCTGCTTAACCAACTGAGCCACCCAGGGGTCCCCTGATACATGATTATTAACTAAAATCCCTACTTTGTTCAGATCACCTTAGTTCCTCTGTTCCAGGAGCATATCCAGGATGCCATGTTACATTTAGTCGTCATCTCCCTGGGCTCTCTTGGCTGTGGCAGGTTTTATTCCGTTTTTTGTTTTTTATTAAAGATTATTTATTTGTCAGAGAGAGAAAGTGCAAGCAGGGGGAGCAGCAGGCAGAGGGAGGAGCAGGCTCCTCGCTGAGCATGGAGCCCATATGGGACTCCATCCCAGGACCCTGGGATCATGACCTGAGCTGAAGGCAGATGCTTAACCAATGGAGCCACTGAGGTGTCCCTTCCATTACTCTTTTAACAAGTTAGGTCCATGTCATTCTCTTGGGCTAAATAAGGAGTGAGGACAGTAGATTTCTTGAAGCCCCATCAGACCTCTGTCCTCCCTTGGAGTCTTTATGGATTTAAAAACCAACTTTTCCAGTCCCTGGTGCACCATTGAGAAAGGAGTGAAGTCACAGACACTGTAGGCTGCTGGGTCATGGGAAAGGAGAAGGATCTAAGGTTGGGAGAGAGGAGACAGGGTGTTCTGATCCTCCTACTTTCTGCCGAGGCAGACCAGCTGACATAGCCCCGTCCCCTTCAACTTTACCTCTGTAGCTGCCCTCCCTGCCTCACTAGCTCAACACCTGGGCAACAGGGAGGGTAATCTCTGGGGCTGAACTTGGAGTCTCTCGGCTCAGGCCAGATGCAGAAGGGCTCACCCTGACCCTCCTTCAAGTCCCTTCACGTTTTGTTTTGTTTTGTTTCCATCCTACGACTGCATATCTCTGCCACTCGGATGCCAGCTCCATGATGGCAGAGTCCATGCCTGCCCCATACTTCCAGCCTGGCACGTAGTAGCTATTACTAAAAAAGCTATGAGTGCCCATCAATAGTGCCCAAACCACTTTCTGTAGAATAAGAAACCGCCCTGGTTCTCAGTAGGAAATCTCCTATACACCAGAGTTAATTTTTTTAGAAGCCAATAAAAGAACATTATAGACAGTTATGCACAAACAAATTTGAAAATCTCAACGAAATCTGTGCATTCCTTAGAATACACATATAAGGCCAAAATCCAGTAAGAAGATTGAAACCTCCAACAGACCAGTAAATATTAAAGACATATAAATTGTACTAAAAAGCTTCCCTCCTTCCAAAACCCAGACCGCAATGGCTTTGCAGATGAATTTTCCCAAAGTTTTAAGATTAGCTGATACCTGGTTTTATAAATTGTTGGAGCTGCTTTAAAATATATATAAAAAAAGTGAAAGTTACTTTATGAGGCTTGGGTTAGTTTGATTCCAAAATGAGGTCAGGACAATACAAGAAAATTCTAGGCTTGTTATACTTGTTAATGTAGGTGTAAGGAAGTCTAAGGGAAACATTACATAATAGAATACAATAAGGTATTTAAATTACACAGCATGATCAGTGGGAGTTTAACTTAGGTATGCAGGAAGAATTCAACATCAGGCAATCTATCAGAGTCATTGAACATATTTATAGAGTTAAAAATGAGAAAGTAGGGGCACCTGGGTGGCTCAGTGGGTTAAGCCTCTGCCTTCAGCTCAGGTCATGATCTCAGGGTCTTGGGATCGAGCCCCGCGTCAGACTCTCTGCTCAGTGGGGAGCCTGCTTCCCCCCCTCTCTCTGCCTGCCCCTCTGCCTGCTTGTGATCTCTGTGTGTGTGTCAAATAAATAAATAAAATCTTTAAAAAAAAAATGAGAAAGTATGTGGCTATCTCAATGCAGGAAAAGCATTTGAAAAGGCTCATCTCCTATTTATAAGATAAAAACAAAATAGAAGTCTTACCAAACTAGAAATAAAAGGAAATTTCCTTGGCTTGTCTTGGTAATGGTTATGCAGTAAACACCTTACAATACATGTTGCCAGTTAAGAAGTTTTAGATGCATTTCCTTTAAAGTCAGGATAAAGGAAAGGATGATATCAAGCAACATCATAGTTTAAACAGAACTAGAGATCTTTGCCAACATTATAAGGAAAGAAAAAAGTAATCTAGTCTATAAAGAGTAGAAAGGAAGAGTTAAATTTCTTTTCCAGGTTTAGAACATTCATTTCTAAAATAAAGCAACACATTTTTAATTAAAGTGAACTTATATCTTCAAAATAAGTAACTACAACAATAGTTAACAATTTACTAAGAAGTCCTTGGGAGCCAGAAGTTATTATTCCTGTTTAACAGATTAAGAAACTAAGACTTAGAGAAGGTAGGTAAATTGCTCAAAGTTGCACAGCAACTAGAAGGGCAAAACTAAAATTCAAACCCAAGTCTATTTGACTCCAAAGCCTGTGCTCCTCACTACCCCTAACACAAAGGGGGTTTGTGTGACCACGGGGACATAAAATATTACAGGCCAGATCAGCCTCTGGGCTAAAAAGTTTACAAAGGCTTGAATACTGAAATCAAGGACTTCCAAAGTCTTCTAGAGGATTAAAGATCCTTGCTTTTTAAAAATGTCCAGGGATGCCTGGGTGGCTTAGTTGGTTGAGAGGCCAACTCTTGATTTCAGCTCAGGCCACAATCGGGGTTTTGCGATAGCAGGGAGTCTGCTCGAGATTCTCTCTCTCTCTCCCTCTCCCTCGGCCCCTCCCCTGTGCTCCCTCTCTTTCCCTCTCTCTATTTCTCTCTCCAAAATAAATAAATAAATATCTTTTTAAAAAATAAAAAATAAAATGATAAAAAAATGTCCAACCCCCCAATGTATTCTGGGGGTGTCATGGAAGGCTCAGGTCCTGTATTTCCTCATGAGTCTTCAAAGAACTGTGAGTTCTAGACCCAGCCTCAAGCCTCCTCTTACCTTGGCTCTTTTTACAGCTCGGAACTTTGACCTGCAGAAATCTGAGGACATGCTCCGGAAGGTGAGGCCCCATTCTCTTGAGTCTCCTGCCTCCCACACACTGGACCCTAGGAATCAGTAACAAAGAGAGTAGGAACCCATGCCCTGTCCTGTTCTTACATGCTTCCTCCCTTCCTCCTTGGATCCCTTTCTGCATCAGACCCCGATCCCCCACAGCCCTCTCCCTGGCATTGCCACCTCCAGTTCTAGGTCAGTAGAGCCTGGGGTCTTGGGGGATGTAGACAGAGGGACCTTGCCTGATACCCACAGCTGCCTTCAAGGCCTTTGTGGTAGGCAGTCTTCAGGTCCTGCCATTTCTCCACAGCACATGGAGTTCAGGAAGCAACAGGACCTGGACAACATCCTTTTGTGGCAGCCCTCAGAGGTGAGCTTCATGCAGCATCCCCCCCCAGATCATCAGATACCCCTCATACCCCTTCCCCAACATCCAGCCTTCTGATGGCTGATAGGCTAGTTTGAGTCAGGACCTCACCCCAACCCCCAACCCCATGCCCAGGTGATCCAACTGTACGACTCTGGTGGTCTGAGTGGCTATGACTATGAAGGCTGCCCCGTGTGGTTCGACATCATTGGGACCCTTGACCCCAAGGGTCTTCTCCTGTCAGCCTCCAAGCAGGAGCTTATCCGGAAGCGCATCAGGGTCTGTGAGCTGCTTTTGCGGGAGTGTGAGCTGCAGAGTCAGAAGGTAAGTGAATGGGTCCAGGATGGGAAGCACACGGAGGGCCCGATCTGTCTAATGGGAGGCACCAAGACCAGGTAGAAGAGGCACGCTGCCTCTGCATCTCCCCAGGCCTCAGCACTCTGGGCTTTGGTGGGACGTGGCTTCTCTCGCAGTCACCCATCTGCGAGTATCTAATGTGTGTGTGGCACGCACCAGCAGCGATGGATGAGAGGTTGACCTTGGGTGCAGTGAACACTCTGGTTCTGTTCCCTGGGAGCCCTGGAAACAGTGGATGGTCAGCTTTGCTTATGGAAAAGATGTCCCGAGTTGGAAACTGCATAACTATAACCTGATGGAGGAGCCATTGCTGTGGGCTTGTGACTCTTGAGACTTGGCACATTGTCGTGGGGCCCTAGAAGCTAATATCAGAATTGCTACCAAAAAAAGAAAAATTGAGTCCTGTGGGGCATAGGGCTTCCAAGTCAGGAGGGACTGACACCAGTCTGTACAGATCTTCTCTTTGCCCTGACTCTGTACTTCCTGGTCCATACCCTTCAGAACGAATCTATTGCCAAGTGTGGTCTGTTGGCTTTGTGAGTGTAAGCGTCTCCATGAGCCTAAGAAGACCCTGGGTGGAGGGGCTCTTGTGTTACTTCGGGGATGACCTGCCTGATGGCGAGGACAGGACCTGTGTCTCCAGTGTCTGTCATGGTGCTGGACACCAAGGAGCCCTCGGCACAGAGATCTGTGCCATTAACTAGGCAAATCACGTGTCAGGCACTGGGCTCTTTGTGAGTTATCTCACTGAATCGTCCTGGAAATTCTTTCAGAACCTGGAATTAGTCCCACTTCCCAGAAGGAGAAAAAAAAAGGCTCAGAACGGTTAAAAACCCACCCAAGGCCACAGAGCCTGCCAGCAGTGTAGCTCTGGTTCGACACACCTTGGGACTACAGGTGCTGGCTGACCCGATGTGCTATTGTACAGGGAGATGCCCGATGGGCAACGAATGAGGTCTTTAATTCTACTGTTAACTAAATCCGGGCATTCGTGTTGAGCAAACAGTGTGATAAGGAACCACTGTGCCAAGGCTCAGAATGCAACATTTTCTTAGCCCCTAGGTGGGCTCAATCTGTTTGGAAAACACTGTGGGCAGTTGGGGGCAGGGGTAGCAGGAAGCTGGAAGCCGTACAGGGTCTCCCTGGCCGGGACCTTCTGGCCAGAGTTGTCTGACTTATATCTCTGTGTTGTCCCATGAAGTTGGGCAGGAAGATTGAGACGGTGCTGATGGTGTTTGACATGGAGGGACTCAGCCTGAAACACCTGTGGAAACCAGCTGTAGAGGTCTACCAGCAGGTGAGATAGGCAGCTGGCTCTAGGCCAGTAGGGAGCTGCTGTCCACACCAGCTTCCAGTCCATGGAGGAGGGATCACTCCCCCAACTGCAGGGGCCCCCAGAGCAGCCAGTGAAGCTGGCCTGGGATCCCCCACTTCCAAGGATAAAGAAGAGCAAGAGTATTACAGAGGATGAAGTACATCTCCTGGGGAAGGTGGGTGGCCAGGGGGTGGCGGTGCCAGGGTCTCCTGTCTCAGCAGCATTAAAGGCCACCAAATCCAGGCATAGAAAGTGTTGAAGCATGACCTTGACCAGACTTGTCTTGCCACAGTTTTTTGCCATCCTAGAAGCAAATTATCCTGAGACGATAAAGAATTTAATTGTCATTCGCGGTGAGTCCATGATGGGGATGGCCCCCTGGGGGAGGAGAAGAGAAAGGTGGGGTCAGTGGGTAAATCACCCAGTTTAGGGCTTCTCAAACCATCCTTTGTGGAGATCAGGGGGGGTTTGTTTGTTTTTTGTTTTTTTTAGTCAGTCCTTCATAGACTGATACTTTCGAAGTATACAGAATCTGCTCTGGTAGGTTGTGGCAAATGTCAAATAAGTTCTAAGTTTCTAAATGTAAATGGGTGTTTTCTTTATTTTTCTCAGTGTGGAATGGTAACAGATCGTTTAAGGACCACACTGGCTGGTAGATATGCTTGGAGCGGGAATGGTCCCTGTCTGTGACGGTTGTACAGTGAGGGGCCCACCACGTGTGCTCTGGGGTCAAATGATCTGCTTTCCAATTTGACTAGCTCTGTAATTGTGAGCAAGTCTACTTAACCTTACTAAGCCTCAGTTTTCCCAGTCTGTAAAATAGGGATGCAATGACACCGTCTCAAAAGACAGCCATGAGGTTAAATGAGACAGTCTGTGGAGGAGCAGCCCATAGAAAGTGTCCAGTCAGTGTGAGCAGTTCAAGTGGGACATGAGGTCAGATGCAGATGATCCATCTACTTGCACCCAAGAAAATTCCGAGGCAACTTGAGAAACGTGTGAGTGTGGACAGGAAGAGGCACTATTGGGAAATCTACATTACTGACACCCTACAACTGGGTGGGGGAAGCAGCCATTTATTGAGAGCCAGGCACTGTGTCACGTGTTATGCATACATAGTTTAATTTATCTCCATTTTATAGTTAATGGCACTAAGACTCAGAGAGGGTGAGTAACTAGCTGAAGGTCACACAGCAGGCAGTAGTAGAATCTAGATCAATCCAACTCGTATCCAGCCCAGGGCCCTGGCCGTGACTATACCTCCAAGTCCTCTCTAGCCCAGCTTCCCAAGGGAGTTTCATGTGTTTCAGCCCCCAAGCTGTTCCCTGTGGCCTTCAACTTGGTCAAATTTTTCATGAGTGAGGAAACGCAAAGGAAGATAGTGATTCTGGGAGGTGAGTGACTTGGCCTCCTGGCTGTGCCCATCTCTGCCTGGGCAAACAGAGGTCAATGTGAAAGGTCCCATTTCTCCCTGCCTCATCCTCTTTAATCAGGCACTGACCTTGGCCTGACCCCCGACCCGCCTTTGCACACTCTGATGAAGCTTTGGGCCCTGGACCCCAGCCTGGGTGGCCACATAAAGCATCTGGGTGCTTTCAGGAGTAGGGGCTCAGGGGAGTGAGCTAAGGGCACATCAGGTTTCCTCCCTGGGTGTGGCTTCTCTGCCCTCTGTTGAGTCTCCCTGAGCCCCCCATTGTCCCCCACTGTCCACCACCACCTTGCTCCCCCACAGGCAACTGGAAGCAGGAGCTGCCAAAGTTCATCAGCCCTGACCAGCTGCCCGTGGAGTTTGGGGGGACCATGACTGACCCTGATGGCAACCCCAAGTGCTTGACCAAGGTACAGGGTGCTCAGAGGATGGGGAATGAGGGGTGATGGCCATGGCGTAGTGCTCACTCACCAGCCCTCACCCACAGATCAAATACGGGGGCGATGTGCCCAAGAGCTACTACCTGCGTAACCAGGTGAGGACACACTATGAGCACACGATGACCGTGG
Source organism: Taxidea taxus jeffersonii (assembly GCA_003697995.1). Taxonomy (NCBI): domain Eukaryota; kingdom Metazoa; phylum Chordata; class Mammalia; order Carnivora; family Mustelidae; genus Taxidea; species Taxidea taxus. Next base: position 68,795 of record ML099814.1, on the reverse strand, counting down.
CCCGAGGCTCCTTTGTGCAGGTGGAGAATGAAATCCTGTTCCCAGGCTGTGTGCTCAGGTAGGGATGGCGGCCACACCACCCCTGGGCACAGCTGGGAGGGGCCCGGAGCCCAGGTAGGTGGTCATCTGTGGGGCCCTGTCCCCTGCAGGTGGCAGTTTGCATCGGAAGGGGCAGACATCGGCTTCGGGGTTTTCCTGAAGACCAAGAGGAGCGAGCAGAAGCAGGAAGGGGGCATGGTGGAGGTGTTGCCCATCCAGCGCTACAAAGCCCATGTGGTCCCTGAGGACGGGAGCCTCACCTGCCTCAAGGCTGGCGTCTGTAAGAGCTGTAGGATTCACTGGAGTCGCCTTCCTCCTTATGGCCGAGAAATGAGCCGACACCTCTTGCCCAGGCTATCCCGCTTGCCCTCTTTTTCCAACTCTCTGGGAGGGGGAGGGGGTCTCTGCAAGTTACTAGATCCTGTAGCGGCTGAGGGAATTGGCTTCAGGATGTTAGGTCCGGTGAGTAGGCCTTGGGTATGCGTAACAGGGCAGAGAGGCATTTTAGAGAGTAAGATTCACATCCTGAAGCCCCAGACTCAGCTCCTGAGAACCCCCTACACAGCACTCAACAGGCTGAGAGACAGGTAGGTAAATAGACATGGGCTACCCTCTAGGGGTCCCCGACTGCCCAGGTGCATAGGCAGGTCCTTGTGGGAATCCCAAAGATTGAGGAGCACGAGTTTTACTAATGCTCTGGTTAACACGTATCTAGTTCACCTTTGTGGAGAGGGAGAATCAGAAGGGCGGGGACCCAGAAATTTGGATCACTCATCACATCCCAGAGTACCCTTTGCACCTTGGCATCGAAGGGAATGCCTTCTTTGAGAGGCATGATGCAAAAGCAGCTTGTGGAGCTCAGCCCTTTCCCCTGGGAGCCGGAAGTCCTCTCCACCTCTGTAGCCTCAGCTTCCTCATCCTGAAAATGGGGATGATAGTATTCTATGGGGTGCTTTGAGGGTTCCGAAAGCTGGGAGTGCTGATGTGACGCCTGACACATAGAAGGGGCTGCCGCATGCCAGTGGTTATTATTCCTCTCGTTAGCCCAAGGCGATGGCTTGAGCAGTGGGCGCTGGGAGCAGGGCAGTGGCTGACCCTCCGGCACCACCCATAGTCCTGGGCCCATTGCCAAGGGCACTACGCATGCAAATATGTCAGGTTGGCTTTGCGGGACGACTTCTCTACCCTTGCAGATGTCCTGCGCTTTGACAACACCTATAGCCTGATGCACACCAAGAAGGTCAGCTACACTGTGGAGGTGCTGCTCCCTGACAAGGCCTCCGAAGAGAAGCTTCAGGGTCTCGAGGCGAGGAGACCATCCCCAGGGCAGTGAAGTCCCCGGCTGCCTCTATGCCCGTGCTTTTCAACCCCGTAGCACTCCTCCCTGTCCCCTGCCCTCCCAGGCACAGGGGCAGAGCAGGAAGGGGACACCCAGTGCATCGGCCACACTGAGAATTCAGACAGGCTCCTGATGCCCTGTTTGCAGAGACCAAGGACACTAGTCCCAGGACTCACCAACACCTAGCAATCTGGCCTGGGAGCATGTGCCTGTGCCCCAGGCCATGCAGGGAGAGCAAAGCATCAAGTCTGAAGAGCAGGGACACCCCTGTCTCTGCACCTGGGGACTCAGTCGGTGGGGATAGGGCCAGCTGGAGGTGGCCCGGTGAAAGGATGGGGCCAGCTGAGTGGTAAAGTGGAGGGTCTTGGTTCTGGGAGGGTACCAACGCCCTTTAGACTTGCCCTCCTGCCTTTGGAGGGAAGATCAGGAATGGAGCATGAGGCTCAGCAGGGATAACCATGGCAAGGATGAGCCATGCTCGGCCACCCAGAGCTAGATGGGTGAAGACTGAGTCTATCAGAATTCTCAGTGACCCTGGCCTCCCTCTCACCACCCGCCATGATCCAGGTAATATTCAGCTTGGGTTCTTTCTGGCTCTGAGGAAGGACCAGGACCGTAGCAGAGCTGGAGGGTCATGGACCATGTTGGAATAAAGTAGAATGTGCTGGGATGGAGCTGCCAATCCCCAGCGTGCTTATCCTAGACTCTCATTTGCTTCTTGGAGAATGATCGAGCTTTTCTTCCATCTTTGTGTCTAGCTAGAGGGACAGCTAAGGGTTGTCTGTCAACAGCCCACGACTCCACCCCACCCCAAATGCAACTCTGTAGCTGGCTGATGATGGCTCTGTTTGCCAAAGGCTGGTTCCCACAGCCCACAGTCAGGACCATCATCTGCTTGAATGAGCTCCCAGAATGAACCAGCGCAGCTGCTGAGTGGCCAGATATCCCTGTTAAAGGGGTCCTTGGTGCAAAGGATTAGCATCGTGGCCACCAAGATATTTACCAGAGGCAGGAAGCCTCAGCCAACACCAACATCCAGGCACTCTGCAAACAAGAAGCTGGCTTGGGCCCCTTTCTTGCTCTCAGATTCTGTGATTTCATTTTTTTCCCAGTTAATAGCTTTCCTGATTTCCCAGGGCCTCTTCTTCCCAGGCAAGAAAATGATGAGGCTTGGGAAGGCGGGGGTCTTCAGGTGAGCTATGTGATGTCCTTGAGGCCCCAGACCTTCCACCTGTGGCAGACTGCATCACCCTTGGTCCAGCACACATAGTCTGAAACAGGGGTTCTGCTGCTATAGAAAGCCAACAAACTCACAGAAACACAATTTAAAGCCAATGCACGGAGGCATGGCTGATCCAACAGCGTAGGAGGAGTTTGAGAAGAAAAAATATGTTCCTGCCAGCACCAAGGAGAGAGCCCGGGGCTGCTGGGTGAAAATCATATGATGTCCTTGTGTCCAAGGGCTGCTCCTGCCTCCCCACTGCAACGGGCTCTCCCACCACCACCCTACGGCATGCTGTGGCCACCTTCCATGGACCCAGAGGCACTTGCGTGTTTCAGAGCCATCTTCCCGCAGCACAAGCTAGAGAGTGCGTGGCTGGCTGGGGTTGTAAGGGTCCAGGTCAGGTTTCCCTGGGCCCACCCCGTGTCACGATGAGGGAGCTCACAGTGCCTCATTTCAGCCTCACATCCCCAGCCGAAAAACAAGAGGTTCATGGATTTGAACCTGATCCTTGCTTTTCCAGCCACCCACAGCAAATTTCCCACCATGTGTTTGCACAGCCTTCTCTGGTTTCCTTGCAAGTAGCAGATTGGTCCGTGTACAAGGGTTTAATTTACACAAATATGGGCCGCCTGGGGAGTGGCAAGGAACGGAGTGCTCAGGGGTCGGGTGTGGGCACCAGTGACCTTGAATCTCAGAGCTGGTAGAGTGTACTGCGTGGGAAGCTGTGAGTACAGTGTTCACCTTGGGAAGTGAGGACAGGATGTCCTGTTTGGCAAGGTGGGCAGGGAGCTTGTCCTCAACAACTCTGTCCCTCAATGGACACCATTGCCTCTTTACCAAAACAAAGGGGGAGGGAGGGGAGTAGCCCAGAGAGGGGCTGGCTCCCCTGAGGTTTGTTCCTTCCAGTCACTCATCAATGTTTATTGAGTGCCCGGCACCAGGCCCTGCAGGCCCTGGGGACACGGGTTGCTGGGCTCACCCAAGTCTGCTGGCAGAAAGCTTACCTGCACCAAGGGAGGCTGAAGTGATTCTCATGGTCATTACCAAGTGGGCAGCTCGGTGGGGCAGAAGCCAAACTCTGGGGGAGTATCCAGCAAAAAACAAACAAACAAAAAAACCCCAAACCTGATGGGCAATCAGAAGTGCTTTGCCAAAGGCAGGGACCCCTGAAGGGAGAACTGAAGGTGTGGCGAGACTTCCAGACAGAGCAATGGAGTGAGAGCAGCTGTGGGGTGTTTGAAGCTAGAGGAAAGCCAGAAGGGCTCTTGGGTGATGCTGGAAATGGGTCACCGGTGTTTGCTGTTTCTTTGTGAATGACTGTGTACACATTAGGTACATTAGTTAATAAGACTATTTCATAATGGAGGTTACAAAACAGAGATTTGTTGTTTGTCAAGAAAGAGTGGCAAAAGCTTGGCAGGAAGCCATGGATCAAAGCTCTTGCTCAAAATGAGGTGGTTGGAACTAGCCAGGCCTTCCCTGTCCAGAGGCGTGGAGGCAGGGCCTGCCTTTCCCAGGGCCGATCTCCTAACTGGAATCCTAACAATATTCCAGGGGAAGCAGAGAAATAAGCCGGGGTGGTGGGGTGGGGAGGTGTTATGTATAGGGTTTTTTGAGGGCAGCTGGGAAGGCTCTCCTGCCCCTCAAATCTCTAGCTCAGTTCAGCTCACCTTCTAAGAGCCCAGGCCAGAAGGGCCCCCAGTGTGGGACAATCAAAGCTTCACAATCACTAGAGCAAGTCTTCGGCACTCCAGGGCTTGGCAGGCCACAGTATGACCCCTTCCGTGAAACCCCAAAACAGACGAGGGTTCTAGCAAGGATGTCAAGGCTCAGTTAGAGGGAGTGCCGTGGCCAAGGGCTCAGTGTCAAATGGCAGGGATGGAGCCAGCACCCAGGTTAGCTGCCAGCAGAGCCCCTGCCCTGCCTTTCAGAGGAGGACAAGGTCAGTGTGGGCAGGTGGGTCCCTGCCAGAGAGGGCAAGCCTGAGACAGAGAGGGGCGCTGGCCTGGGTATGAGGAAGCCGGTGGGACAGTGGACCAGGCTCTTCTCTGTGGGCTAGGACCAAGCTGATGCAGGAAGCATCACCCCCCTCTTTACCAAGGAGGAGGGTGAGGCCCGGGGCAGGAAGTGACTTGTCAGGTCACCCAACATAAAGCGGGGAAGGTAGGATGTGAAGAGGGGTTCATCTATCCAGACAGCCCAGGTGCTAAATGAGCACATTGGGTGGGCAGGCTTCAGGCTTGGTGACTTTATAGAGGAGGGAGCTGCCACAGGCTTGGGTGGGGTGGCACTCCATTGTCCGCCACCTCCGCTCTCAGCCACCAGGGGGCGGTGTTGGTAGTACGTCTCTTTCCCGCAGCAGAAATGTGAACAGGACCCCTCAGGAATCTGGCTGGTGAAGGGTCATTTTGCAGGTGGCTTGAGGGGAAGTTCACTGGGCCCAGACCGCCTGTGGGCCCATGCGGAGCAGCCGAAAGAGGTGGTCCCACCTGGGTTCAGATCCTGGTTCTGCCCCTTGCTGGTTTTCTCTCTAGATCCCTGTAGACTCCATCCTCCATCCCTTGGCTGCCACCCTAATCAGGGCCTCCGTCATCTCTCGCTTGGATTATTAGAAAGGTGTCCATGAGTCAGTCTCCCTGTGCCTGTTCCTACCACCTCCCAGGAGGCTCCACGGGGCAGCCAGAAAAAGCCTTTCTGAAATGAAAATCTGATCATCACTTCCTGTGGGAGCCCTTCCCTGGCTCCTCATTTCCTCCCGGGAAAGTTCAGTTTTCGTTGGTGGCTTATAAGGCCCTCTGTGACCTGCCTATGACACCCACATTGCAGCTTCACCCAACGACCTGAACTCACCAATTCAGGTGAGTTCCTTCCTTCCTCCCTGCTTTTATTCATGCTGTGCCCTCAGTCTGGGACTCCCTTCCCAGTCTTGTTCTGTACACCCTCGAGGCTCCCAGAGCCCTCTTTCCCTAGCCAAGCCCCCTCCCCCAGTCCCTAGCAGAGTTAGAGTCTCATCTCCACGCTCTTTTTGCAAGGGGGCCAGTGTTTATCATGAGAATCATCATCTGTCTCGTGTCTGTCTCTTACTCCCCACCAGCTACCAGGCCAGGCTACACTCCCCAGATGTTCAATAAAGCCTTGCAAAAAAAAAAAAATAAATAAATAGATACCATTTACTGAGCACCTATGCAGGCCTGCTGCCCTTGTGCTATCTTGTCTGATCTTCATGGCAGCCTTGTCAAATAAATACAGTCGTCCTGGTAATATAGGGGAGGAAAGTAAGGCTCGAAGACACGGTAGTTTGCTCAGTGATGGCATCCAGACTGGGATTCAGGATGTCTGACTCCAGAGTGACATGTCTCCCTCCCCCATCTCCCCCCCACCAGGTTGGGTCATACCAGGAGCACTGCCAGAAAGCAGAGACTAACAGCATGACTCAGCACCAGGGAGAGACCCAGTAGAGGGTCAGACAGCCACAGAACAGAAGAGAAGGAACCGGAAAAGATGGGCCCACCCAGCTGTGTCCCTGTCCTGGAGATGACGGTAGGCCTGACAATAATTATAAAAGCCAACACTAAATAACAATAATAATAGTAGTAACAGTAATAATAATAATAAAAGCCAACACTGGCTGGCTCAGTTCATTGGCATGTGACTCTTGATCTCGGGGTCATGAGTTTGAGGCCCACATTGGGTGTAGAGATTACTAAAAAAAGTAAATAAATGTAAAAAAAATAAAATAAAAGCCAACACTATTGATCATTTACCATGTGCCAGGCAGTGATTGGTTACTGGCTTCTAACCAGGGGTTCCAGGGTGTGGCGTGGATGGCCCCATCTGCCCCCCTGCCTTCAGCTCAAGCCATGATCCCGGGGTCCTGGGATGGAGTGCCGTGTTGGTCTCCCTGATCAGTGGGGAGTCTGCCTCTCCCTCTCCTGCTGCTCCCTATTGCTTGTACTTCCTCTCTGTCTACTCTCTCTTTCTCAAATAAATAAATAAAATCTTAAAAAAAAAATCAGTCATGGGACGCCTGGGTGGCTTAGTTGGTTGAGCGGCTGCCTTAGGCTCAGGTCATTATCCAGGCATCTTGGAATCGAGTCCCAAATTGGGCTCCTTGCTCAGCGGGGAGTCTGCTTCTTCCTCTGCCTCTGCCTGCCACTCTGTCTGCCTGTGCTCACTCTCTCTGACAAACAAACAAATAAATAAATAAAATCTTAAAAAAAAAATCAATCGCATGTCTATACATTAACAGGGAACATTCAAAAAACAAAATTAAGAGCATAATTTCATTTACATCAGCATCCAGCTGTAAAGTACTCAGGTATGACCTTAACTAAAGAAGTGAAGATTGGTACACTGACAGCCACAAAATATTGTTGAAGGAAATTAGAGACTACTAAGTGTAGGTGAAGGTGAAGGTCTTTTCACCTACACTTAATGCTGTTAAAATGGCAATATTCCCTAAAGTGATCTACCGATTCTGGGCAATCCCTACCCAAATCCCAACTGCCTCTTTTGCAAAAATGAACAAGCCGGCCCCAAATTTCCTGTGGAAATGCAGGGGACTCAGAATAACCCAAACAATCTTGGAAAAGTAGAATGAAGTTAGGATGAAGTAGATTGAAATAGATGAAGTAGAATGAAGTTGCATTTCCTGATTTCAAAATTTAATATAAAGCCGCAGTCGGGACGCCTGGGTGGCTCAGTTGGTTAAGCGGCTGCCTTCGGCTCAGGTCGTGATCCCAGCGTCCTGGGATTGAGTCCCACATCGGGCTCCTTGCTCAGCAGGGAGCCTGCTTCTGCCTCTGCCTGCCACTCTGTCTGCCTGTGCTCACGCTCTCTCTCTCTCTAACAAATAAATAAATAAAATCTTTAAATATATATATATAAAGCCTCAGTCATCAAAACAATGAGGTACAGACATAAGGATAGACATACAGATCAGTGGCAAAGAACAGAGAGTCCAAAAATCCACTCATCTGCGGTCAAGTAACTTTCGATACGTGTGCAAAGACTGTTCAGTGGGAAAAGAACAATCTTTTCAACAAATACTGCTGAGGGTTGCCTGGGTGGCTCAGTGGGTTAAGCCTCTCCTTCGGCTTGGGTCATGATCTCTGGGTCCTGGGATCAAGCCCCGAACAAACCCGAACCCCGCTCTCTGCTCAGCGGGGAGCCTGCTTCCCACTTCCCCTCTGCCTTCCTCTCTGCTTACTTGTGATCTCTCTCTGTCAAATAAATAAATAAATAAAATCTAAAAACAAAAACAAAAACAAACCAAATACTGCTGGGACTGGAAGAAGCCAGTCGCCAAAGACTAGATGATTCTCTTCATAGGAAATATCCAGAACAGGGCAATCTATAGAGATAGAAAGTAGATTTGCAATTGCCAGAGGGTAGAGTAGGGGAGCAGGAAATGGGGAAGGGCTGCTAATGGGTATTTGGTTTTCTGGGGGGTGACGAAGTGTTCTATAATTAGGTAGTGATGATAGTTGCACAACTTTGTGAATATACTAAAAAAAATCATTAAATTGTACACTTTAAGAGTGGTGAATTTATGACACATGAATTATAATACTTAAAATTTTTTTAATTTAAGGAGAAGACAAAACTGCCCAAGAGTAAAGATGGAAAGTAGATTGTCTCAGGGTGCTACCCAGAGCATCATCACAACTCTAGTGGTGCACCCCCAAATTCCCTTCCATCTCCTATTTTCAAGCCATCCCCCCCTAACCTTACAGCCCTCTGAACCCTCCCCATTCGCCTCTATCCAGCAACGCTCAGCCCGCTCACCCTGTAGTAAGGCTTCTCTTGGGCCCCCTTTGTACTAGCCCAACTAGTTCTGGCATGATCCATCTAGGGGAGGGTGGACAGGAATGTGACCCCACTGGGGCCCAAGGGGCCTGAGTAGCAGCCTTTTCACATTTCCTAGTAACCACTTGGAAGGAGGGGTTCCAGGGTGTGCCGTGGGTGGCCCCATCTGCCCCCCTGCCGTTGTTTGCTTCTGTGGTTGTTGCCATGGTCCACTGAGAGTCTGGCAAACTAGGAGCTAAACACAATCTGGGGATTTACTGGGAGAAGACATGCATACAGTGTGGGTGGGGGTTGGGGGCTCTCCTTTGCCAGGGCCTTTGTTTCAAAGGAGGGAAATTAATTCTGCTGGCCTCAAAACACTCCACAGCCCAAGGGGTGTGGACCCAGGCTTCCCAACACACGATGATGATGATATAGACCATTTATTGAGTACTTACTATGTTCCAGGCCCAACGTTAAGCCTTCTGAGGGAAGGCAGGGCTGGGGAGTGGTTCTGGTGCAGGTTCCAGAATCAGATAGTCTTTCCTGGCTGTGTGACCTCAGAAAATTTTCTTACTCTCTCTGATCTTCCATTTCTTTGCAAAATGGGGATACCCCTACCTGTTTCCAAATGGTCCGATAATGATGTCATGCTCTAAGCAGAGAGGAAATGCTCCACAAATGGGAGATTGTGGGCTCCATGCAGAGACCTAATCCATCTGGTTTACTGCAATATCCCCAGCATTCCCCTCCACATGTTCTTCAGTTTCCCACCTCTACGCCTTTGCTCATGCACTTTCCCTCCACCTGGGATGCCCTTTCATCTATTCCAATCTCCATCCTTCTTTTCTTGAAAGTTTGGCTCAAATGCTACCTGCATCCCATTGGGGTGACCTCTGTGCCTGGGTCCTCTCTCTGATAAGGATGGAAGCTCCTGGAGCTGAGACTGTGGGATCATCTAATAGTGCAACAGCAGAGTGCTTAATTGCCTGGGCTCAACTCTGGCTAAGTTTAATTAACTTCTCTATACCTCAGTTTGCTTGTCTATAAAATGGGCTTAACAATGGTGCCTACTCCTAGGGGTGTTCTGAGGTTTCAATGAGGCAATGTACTTAGGATGGGGCTTGGCGTGGAATAAGCCTTCAATAAGTATAATAAACCTACACAACCCACATGGGGTGACTTAAAGTAAAATTAATCAAAATTGAATTTAATTCAATTCACACTTAAATTCCTCAGTCTCATTAACCATTTTCCTATGTGACTAGTGGCTAGCAAATATATTGAATAGGACAGCCCAGATATAAGACATTTCCATCTTTGCAGAAAGTTCTGTTGGCCAATGTTATAAATGATGATGCTGTGTGCACAACAGGGGTTCCCTTCTGGCTCTCCCTGCCCACCCCCTGATGTCCCTAGAAATAACTGGGGCACCTCACATGAAAGGGATGAGGGAGAGAAAGGAGACTGGTGGGAAATAGGAAGGATTAGGGGCTAATGAGAGGGCAGTGGAGGAACCTAATCTCCACCTGCTCCCAGCCTGGCCAGAAGTAGGTGTGGACAGTAGCCGGGGGCTTTGCAGAAAGAGGATGGAATGTGAAGTGGGGTGGGGTTGAGGTGTGGAGTTACCTAATTGCTTCTGAGTGCGCCTGGCAGGTGCCTCAGATCAAGGGAGATGTCTAACAATGCCCTCCTTCTCCTTGTGGGCCAGATTCCATCAGGGGCCCAGAGAAAGGAAAGTATCCAGCACTAACCAAAGTCAGCTAGCCCAAAGAAGTCCTAAGATAGGGTACCTGGGTGGCTCAGTCAGTTGAGCAACTGCCTTCAGCTCAGGTCATGATCTGCGAGTCCCAGGATCACGTCCCACATCGGGCTCCCAGCCCCACGGGGAGTTTGCTTCTCCCTCTGACCTTCTCCCTTCTCATGCTCTCTCTCACACTCTTTTTCTCTCTCTCTCTCTCTCTCAAATAAATAAATAATATCTAAAAAAAAAAACTTAAAAAAAAAAGTCCCAAGATAGCCCAGGGATGGGGACATAGGTTGCCCACAGACAAGGAACCTGGGAGAGCCCTGGGGAGAGTGCCTTGAGCTAGTCCAGGGGCTGTTTCAGTCCCTGAGGACTCCATCAAGTCATGAAGATATGGCCACACAGGTGTGGTGTGCTCTCAAGCAGATGTGCCCCTGGTTCCTTCTCTTAGATAGTCGTTCACAACGTGGCCTCTGCTCTACTGAAGTTTCTGACAGCTCCACAAGAATAATCCCTTAGATGTGATGACCCTTGACAGTCTATATGTCTCCTTAGATCTTCCCTCCAACTGCACAAGGACAGGGCAAGCACTGGTAGTCCCATTCCATAAATGAGGGAAGTGACTCTCAGAGATGTCCTCCTGTAAGGGAGGTCTCATAAGGGAATGGGGAGCCGGGCCAGTCCTTGTAGGCAGGTCTAATGCTGGGATATCAGGCAGCATGACAGAAATCAAAGGACAGGGAAATCTGGGCTTTCTTCATCACCTTGCATACTTGGTGGACACCCCTCACTGATCAGGTGTCTAAAAACCCAAAAAACAGGGGCACCTGGGTGGCTCAGTGGGTTAAAGCCTCTGCCTTCAGCTTGGGTCATGATCTCAGGGTCCTGGGATCGAGCCCGGCAACGAGCTGTCTGCTCAGCAGGGAGCCTGCTTCCTCCTCTCACTCTGCTTACTTGTGATCTCTCTCTGTCAAATAAATAAATAAAAATCTTTTTTAAAAAATAAATAAAAATTTAAAAAAATAAAAACCCAAAAAACATTTTAAAAAATCCTAAAAACCAAGAAACACCCTCACTACCCCAAGACCATCCTTTTTTTTTTTTTTTAATTTATTTGACAGAGAGAAATCACAAGTAGGCAGAGAGAGAGGGGGAAGCAGGCTCCCCGCTGAGGAGAGAGCCTGATGTGGGGCTCCATCCCAGGACCCTGAGATCATGACTTGAGCCGAAGGCAGAGGCTTAACCCACTGAGCCACCCAGGTGCCCCCCTAGACCATCCTTATGCCCCACCTCTTCCTTAGGGCCCAGGGAATGTGGGATCCCAGACAAAGACCCTCATGTCCTCATGATCTCTGCGATGAGAAAGCAGGCAACAAAGTGGGGGTGCTCAAGCCTTCCCCATATTGAAGGTGCAGGGTCAACATCACATGATAGGACTTGAAAGACACCAGGAAAAGTAGTGTCATCCCAGTAGAAAAAACAGACCTTTAGCAAGGACACAACCTGTCTCTTCTTGGACATGGACACTTGGTGCAAAAGGATATGAGTTTCCCACCCCAACAAACTAAATGAACTCTGCTAGTTTGAACAAGTCCCTGAGTCTTACCAGTTGGAGCTGGGTTTAGGTGGTGCCCTTTGCAGAACGCAAGGTGTGGGGTCTCTGCATTAAGGAGATGGGAGATTGATGATGGGACAGATGGGATGCCTGCAGGGGGCAGTCTTCATTCCTCCTGAAATCCCCCCTTTCTCTGGAGGCCTGGGAGCATGGGTGGGGATTTGAAAGGCACTCAGCCTGGGCTCCAAAGCCTTCTGGCATGCTCTCCTGTGCTCACCTGCCCCCCCAGACCTGTCCCAGAGCCAAGCACGGGACCTCACTTAATCCCAGTTATGTAACATGCAATCCAACAGTGGCCAAGGAGGAGGTGCCTGGAGCCACACCCAGAAGTGGGGGCAAAAGGCCCCAGCTGGGTAGGGCCACAGATGAGGCTCGGTTTCTGCCTGGAGTGGCCCCCACTCCTCCAGCCTCACCCAGACACCATGAGTGGCAGAGTCGGAGACCTGAGTCCCAAGCAGACAGAGACCCTGGCCAAGGTGAGAGCCCCTTTCCTTGAGCCCCAGAAGAAAAGGGCAGAGGAGAGGGGGGAGGGGGTGGCCGGAACCCTGCCCCACTCTGTTGGCTAAGTGTGTTTTTGACATTTTCTCTTTACTGTCAGCTTACCCAGGGTCATGTTCCACAGCAGCCGGTGATATCAGCTCTGTCCAGGGCAGGGGTTGAGGGAAAAGTACCACATCCAAGCAGTAATAGTGTGTGTGCCAGATCAAACTTGACTTCTTTTGTGGGAGACAGTATCAGAGAGCTTTACCGACAGCTGCCCCCAACCCCAGCCATTCCTCCCAGACCCCTTCGGTGGAACCCGAGGATGCTAATGGTTTGCTCTCTGACTCTGTTCCCCCTCCTTCCCGAGGACCCTGAAAGATGACCTGTCTGTAAAAGTGAGAGGGACAGAGCAGAGTGAGTGGTCAGCCCCACAGCCAACGGGGAGAACATACAATCACTAACCGTGCTTTTGTAGAAGATGGAATGAAAAAAGGCAGAAGCCTCAGCAGGCTAATACATGGAAAGAACTATGAATGCACTCACACTCCAATCCACTTACCCACCCACGCACACACTCAGTCATTTATCCTTTCTTTCTTCCATCCTCCCACCCCACCCACCCAACCCTCCCCCTTCTGTCTCTTCACCCACCAATCTCTCTTTCCTGTGTTTCCTCATCTCTCCCTCCTTCCATCTACTGCTTTCTCCTTCATTCTTTTTCATCCACCTACCCACTCAACCATCCAAGCATTCATCCATCCATCCTTCTTTCTATCCATTTACTCAGGATCTATCTAGCCTTCCATTCATCTGCCCATCTACTCACATACCAGTCTCTCATCCTATCCATCTGTCCACCCATCCTTCCACCATCATGGGCCAGACCGCGTGTGGAAGAGAAGTGATGATAAAAGCAATTATTGAGTCTGGGGGCCAAGGTTCGGTGCAAAAGCCAGTTTAACCAGCATCTCCCTTCCCAGTTCCGAGAAAATGTGCAGGACGTGTTGCCCGCCCTGCCCAATCCTGATGACTATTTCCTTCTGCGCTGGCTCCGAGGTGAGGGCAGAGGTTGGGGAGACCAGGGTGAGGGGCAGTGTGACGGGCCTGGTCCCAATTGCTCCAGAACAACTCGTGGCTCTCAGGATCCAATCACACCGTCTTGCTTCACATGCTCAGATCCAGGAGAGGGGAGGGTGCCAGGAAGGAAGGTCCTACCCGGGCCCCTAGTGTCATGCATAGCTCCTCACAGTCCAGGACCAGGACAAAGTGACTACAAGGCAGCCTCTCTCCTGCCTCACACTTTCCTTCCATCTTCACACAGCTCGGAATTTTGACCTGCAGAAATCAGAGGCCATGCTCCGCAAGGTGAGACCCGTCTAACCATGGAGATTTGGGAAGTGTTTTGTGGGGCTCAATCCACACCTCCAGCTCCCATCTCCACCCCCTCCCTGGAGGTGCTGGGAGCCCAACAGGGCCTTACCTCTCCTCTCCCTTTCAGTATATGGAGTTCCGGAAGTCCATGGACATTGACCACATCCTTGATTGGCAGCCTCCAGAGGTGAGCCAACCCCTCCCCCAACACCCCAGTCTTTTATAGACATAACATTCAAGCAGCCTCTGGGTCACTGGAGAACACGAGTGAAGAAGGGCTGCAAGCCTGAGAGGCCCGTGGAACTGCCTACAGGCCTCCAAGCACCTCTCCTCTAATAAATACAAACATTTCCTGGGTGCTTATGAGGTCCTGGCCTGAGTTAAAACTTCAACTGCATGAACTTACTTAGTCATCACAACTCAGTGAAGTGGGTACAACTGTCCCCATTTTACAGATGAGGGGACTGAGGTCCAGCAAAGGTTAAGCATGTTACCCAAAGTCCCACAGCCCCAACATGGAGCTGGGATTTGAATTCACATGAAACTGGCTCTTCACCACCAGTTAGCTGTGCCTCTGGGCCCTCATCCCTAGGGCCTTGATCAAAGCATCCTGTCTGTGTGGGAAAGAAATTTAGCCCACCAAGTTGCTGGAGAGAACAGTCCTACCACTGGCACTCTTAGTAAAGCAGTGGGCATAGTTTCGTTTGTAGAGCGTGAGTTCTGGGCCAGGCACTGTGCTTTGCCAATATGGTCTTGGGGACTTTCCCTAAGGGAGGGATTATCCAAACCATTTTAGAGAAAAGAAGTGGAATGAGACTTGGAAAGGGACTGTCACTTTTTCAAGGATGCACAGCAAGGACGTAGTAGTGTCTCTATTTGGACCAAATATATTGACCTTCAGAATCCATGTTTTCCATCACTAAGCTCAACTTTTCTCAATAGAAAGGGATGTGGGAGATGCTGGGGGACAGAATTAAGGAGCCAAGAGGCCTTCAGCCAGACCCAGCTGACGCCTGGCTTTGCCATGTATTCTCTATAAGCAAGGCATCCCCCTCAGGGTCCCTTAGTTTTCTCACCTATGCCACTCTTCAGGGAAGGGACAGTGCTTGTACCATGCTGTGTGTAGGCTTGGGTTCAGGTCAGCCTAGTATGGGGGTCTCTGGAGAAGTGCATAATGCCAAGTTCTGTGTATCTTTCCATGTCCAGGTGATCCAGAAGTACATGCCTGGTGGCCTGTGTGGCTATGACCGGGATGGCTGCCCTGTGTGGTACGATATCATTGGGCCGCTTGACCCAAAGGGCCTGCTCTTCTCAGTCACCAAGCAAGACCTGCTTAAGACCAAGATGAGGGACTGCGAGCGCATCCTGCATGAGTGTGACCTGCAGACAGAGCGGGTAAGCCTCAAGCTGAGTAGGGCAGGCAGCTGGGTGCAGGTGAGGCTGCCAGGGGACTGTCACAGTCAGAGGACTCTGGGGTCAAACCATCTCAGCAGCTCTGCTGCTTCCTAGCTGTGTGGTCTTAGAGAGTCATGTCCCCTCTCTAAGCTTGTTCCTCACCTACCAGACAATAATAATAATAAATAACAGTTGCAAAGATTAAAAGAGATAATGCAAATGTATGGCCCAGCACACAGAGCCTCATGCGTATTTCTCAACAGTACTAGTTACTTTTATTCCTTCTGAGTCCGTTGTTCCTTCTGTTCAGATAACTCTATCCCCCAGTGCATCGCTACCTCCCACACTTCCCTTGGCTCCCTTCTATCATTCAGGTCCCAAACTTAGATGTCATCTTCTCTGAGGTCCCTATCTGGGTTAACATGTGTCCCCGCAGCTCCTGTGCTGTTTACTTGCAGCACTTACTTCAGGACTTATAGTAACCTAGTTGCTTGTCAATCTCTCCAAGCAGAATGTGAAGCCTTTGAGCACAAGAGTATTATAGGTTATACTCTCCATGTCTGGCAAAAAACAGGTGTTTAATAAATATCAATTGGGAGGGGCACCTGCGTGGCTCAGGGGGTTGAGCCTCTGCCTTCGGCTCAGGTCATGATCTCAGGGTCCTGGGATTGAGCCCTGTGTTGGGCTCTCTGCTCAGCGGGGAGCCTGCTTTCCCCTCTCTCTCTGCCTGCCTCTCTGCCTACTTGTAATCTTTCTCTCTCTCTCAAATAAATAAATAAAATCTTTTAAAAAGTAAATATTAATTGGACAAACTGAGGGATGAATGGATGATTGATTTTTAGTATGAATGGATGGATGGGTGGGTCAATTAATGATGGATGGACAAACGGGTGGATGGACAGATGTTAAATGGATAATGCATGATGGATGGACGGATAGTTAGATAGATGGATGTATGTAGGTGGATGTGTGGATAAATGCATTCAGTTTTGTCCACTTGTTCCTCTGAGGACAGAGTAGGGGACTGGTAGAATCATTGAAGGGTCAAATGCTAGGGTCACCATGTCCCAAGTTCTAAGTCTGCACCCTGAACCTTTGGACTAGTCTTCACTTTCATCCTTGCAGCTGGGGAAGAAGATTGAGACCATTGTGATGATATTTGACTGTGAGGGCCTGGGACTGAAGCACTTCTGGAAACCTCTGGTGGAAGTGTACCAAGAGGTGAGGAGAAGACCCCCTGGGTGACTCCTGCTTTCTTTAAAGATAAGCTTGGTCTGCTGTGACCTTGTTGCTCACTCAGAGCCAGGATTTGATAAAAGGTGGTAGACTTCCTGGGCTCTGGCACTGCAATGCAGGACCCAAAGGGCCTTAATGTGTTTCCCAAGAGACAGGCCTCAAAGTCAACACTGTACTGAGACCCTGGATGCCACCCTCTGCCAAATCTTCCCAGCTCTGTCATCCCAAACTCTGTGACTCCAGCAAGTCACTTCATGCCTCCATGCTTCAGTTTCCTTGCCTACAAAATGGGGATACTGGTATTCTGCATTTCAGAGGGATGTAGGGATATTCCAGTGGGTTGATATATAAAATGTATACACAGTGCTTGGAAAATTGTGAACATTTAATAAACAATAGTTATTATTATTGCTATACTACTATTACTATAAGATTTACTCTGAAAATGATTATTACTAGAGTGTGGTTGTAAAAGTCTGAAGTGAGAAACTCTCCTCCGGAGGCCAGTGGAGGTGATGGAAATAAAGGAAACCCTCCTTAGTCCTTTGGACACTCCAGAAGGGAGATTGCAAAGGTAATGGGGGTAGGAGAAGATGAGATGTGGGCTCTGATGGGGTCTTTCTTGGTTCCACAGTTCTTTGGCCTCCTTGAAGAGAATTACCCGGAGACCCTAAAGTTCATGCTCATTGTGAAAGGTGTGTGACAAATGACTTCACTTTTTTGTGCCTCAGTTTCCTCATTTGTACCCTGGAAACAATAAAAGTGCCTTCTTCCCTGGGTAGTAGTGAGGCAGGTTGGTTGCTTGGCTGCATGCAAGTCACTTAGAGCACCTAGAATAAAGTTAGTGTTCCATAAATAGTAATTTCTGTGGTTGACCTTACTGCAAGAAGAGGCAGTTCCAATACCAGCTCTTCCAGGAATCCTCTCTCATTTCTCCCACCCATGTTGATCTCTCCATTGCCAAAATGTCTGTGACACTGAAAGCTGGAGCAGCCAAGTGTAGCCTTTCCTGTCTGCTGCCTCCTGGAGGTCTCTAGTTGCCTTGTGTGTGTTCATCTTGTGTGTGTGTGTTTTTTCCCTCAGTTGTCTGCTCCTTGAAGCCAGGTCTCTGATTTTCCACTTCTGTTGTATCCTTCACAGGCCTGGAACCAGGTGGATGCGTAATAGGTATTTGTGTTGTTGAGCAGGTTGATGGATAGAAGGATGGATGGATGTTTGGTGGTTGGCTGGTTAATTAGTTGGTTGGTTGATTATTTGTTTAGTTGGTTGTCTGTTTACTGGCCAGTTGGTTGGCTGTCTAGATGAATGACTGGTGGTTGGTTGAAGAGTTAGTTGGTTAGTTAATTGATTGGTTGATTGGTTGGTTTGTTGGATAGTTGTTGGCTGATTGAGGGACCAGCTAGCATTTTGGTTGGTTGGGTAGGTGAGTAGCAAGTTGACATTGGTTAGTCGACTGGCTGATTTGTTATTTAGCTGGAACTTGAATGTTTGGCTGGCTGCAGAAGGCAATTGACTGTGTTGTTAGTTGGTTGCTTGATAGGCTGATGGGTTTTCTGGTTGGCTAATTTGTTAGTTGGTTGTATGACTATTTGGTAGGTTGGCTGACTAGTTGGTAGTCTGATTAGTGGCCTGATTAGAAGGCAAATTGATGGGCCATTTTCTTGCTTGGTTGATTGGATGATTGACTGGGTGGCTGGTTAATTAACTGCTTGTTGTCTGGCTGACCAATTGCAGGGATGGTTTGGCAGGTGCAGGACATTTTCCAATTCATGACTCTTCCATAGTATTGGCTATGACTATTACAGAGAGAGTGTCACAATGGAATAATTTTTTTCTCCATTATCTTTGTATCTCTCCAGCTACCAAACTGTTCCCTGTGGGCTACAACCTCATGAAGCCCTTCCTGAGTGAAGACACACGCAGAAAAATTATAGTATTGGGAAGTAAGTAATTCTAGCTCTATTCCCTGAGCACTGTGCCACCTGGAGTCAGACATTCCTCCTCAAAAGTAAAGTGAAATGTGTTTTACACTATAGAATCTATCCAGTTATCTCTGCCGCATTCCATGTCTTTGGTGACTGAGGCCTCACACCTTCTCCTTATTAGTTTCAGTTTGGTTGATAGTCAACCTCTGGGCTATAGGCCTCATTTTCCTTTCAACGCTTATCACCGCAGTGCTTCTAAAGGCAATGTGGGCTGAGTAGGATAAGGAAGAAGAGCAGGAAGAAGAAGAGGAGATGTGATTCAGGGAAGGAAGGGTCAACAAGAAGGGATGGATAAGTGAATAATAATGCATCTATTTGATGAATTATTAGAAAACCACAAAAGATGATTTGATACCAAGGGAAATATTATTAAGTTTTTAAAAGCAGATTATAAAGTGGAGTGGATAGTATCATCTTCCTTGTTAAAAAAATATATATTGGGCGCCTGGGTGGCTCAGTTGGTTAAGCAACTGTCTTTGGCTCAGGTCATGATCCCAGAGTCCTGGGATCGAGTCCCACATCGGGCTCCCAGCTCCATGGGGAGTCTGCTTCTCCCTCTGACCTCCCCTCTCATGCTGTCTCACTCTATCTCTCTCTCTCAAATAAATAAATAAATAAATAAAATCTAAAATATATATATATATATATTGCTGGAAGAAAATGAAACAAAGTGTTGACTTGTGGATGGCAAGAAATCAAGTGGGTTTTTAAATTTTACTTGTTGTATTTTTTCTGTTTTCTAAAGTTTTACAATAACATTATTATAATAACATTATTACTTTTATAAGTAGAAAAAATTATTATTTTTAAAAATGATAAAGAGGGGTGCCTGGTGGCTCTGTGGGCTAAGACTCTGCCTTTGACTCAGGTCATGATCTCAGGGTCCTAGGATCGAGCCCGGCATCCGGCTCTCTGCTCAGTCGGGAGCCTGCTTCCCCCTCTATCTCTGCCCGCTGCTCTGCCTACTTGTGATCTCTCTCTCTCTGTCAAATAAATAAATTAAATCTTTAAAAAAAATAAAAATGATAAGGAAAGAGAAAGAAAGAAGAGAAATAGTTCTTAAACTCAAGCCAATGACCTTGAACTTGGAGCAACTTCTTGCAAGCAGAATGGTCAGATCATCAAATCAGGAGATCTAAGAATCTGGGAAGGTAGAGTCTTACAAATCCTTGCTTTCTTTCTCTTCCTGATACTTGAGTCTCTGCCTCTGCCCAGTTCCACAGGGACAGAGAGCTAAGTGGATCACAAGGTAGCCCCCCCAAATCCTGTAGCAGTGTGGGTAATGCCACACTCCAGGTACAAGTCCAGGGCTCTGTCCTACTGGTGGCACACAGGGTCCTATGTATTTCGCCCTGGTGTGCCAGGAAGTATGGTCTTTGCTTTTATCCCACTGGAGGCAAGGAATATCCCATGGCCAAAGTCGGGTTGTGGGTGGGTAGGGGAGATAGCCTGGATTGTCATAAGACCCAGAATGCTTAGAGTTTTGCACAGGGCATGAAGAACAGTAATGAGCATTATGGCTTTAGTGATTAAGCAGCATAGAAAGGGAAGGTCTATTCAAAGGCCCAGGGCTATCCATTCCCCACCAAGAGATCTGTCTTGAATATGCCATCTATATGCTGTATGGCCACCAACAAGGTTTTTGACTTCAAAGGCTTTAAAGTCTCCTTGAGACAATTAGATGATTCTTATCTTCACTACTCAGGACTGGAAGACCCTCAAAAATGTGCAAACCCATCAGCTCAGAGGAAACATTTTTCTGTAGCAACACAATGCTGGATGACATGTCCTACAGCTCAAGGCCTGAGAGACTGGGGAACTGGTCTTGGTAGCCTAGTCCCTGTAGGATTTTCCCCAAGCTTGCCCCCCCC
>ML099814.1:0-48302 GCA_003697995.1 Taxidea taxus jeffersonii | reverse complement strand
CCCCCCCCTCGGTGGGAATGGAGGGCTGACAAGTCCCCTCCATGCCTGATAACAACCCTTCAACCCTTCTTCCCACAGGCAACTGGAAGGAAGGTTTGCTGAAACTCATCAGTCCCGAGGAACTGCCTGCTCAGTTTGGAGGGACTCTGACTGACCCAGACGGGAACCCCAAATGTTTAAGTAAGGTACAAAGAGCCCCAGGCAGGAGAGGGGAGAGGAGTAGAGCTGAGTTCCTTTCTCACCCACTCATTCATTCCACAAATTCTCCACAGACATGGAGAGACCCCTGTGAGACAGGTACTGAGCTAGACAGTCCCAGCCTCACTATCACCGGGCTCTCAGCAGCTGTGCAGGCAAACAAGAAATGAGGAAAATTGACTCTGAGGGATGAACTGGAAGGGGAGGTTTCCAAAGGAGGTCTTGACCCTGGAGGGTTAGGGAAGGCTTTCTGGTGGCAGGTGGTGGGAAGGTGGCAGTGGGAGAGGACAGGGTGAGCAGCATACTTCCAGAAGATGGTGAAAGCATCTCAGGCAGAAGAAACAGCATGAATTCAACAGCACAAGCAATGCAATGGTCAAAAGAGTGAAGCAAGCCCATTCTGTCCTGTATCTGCAGATCAACTATGGTGGGGAGATCCCCAAGTCCATGTATGTGCGGGACCAAGTGAAGACTCAGTATGAGCACTCAGTGCAGATCAATCGTGGCTCTTCACACCAGGTGGAATATGAAATTCTGTTCCCAGGCTGTGTCCTCAGGTAATGGCCAGGACACCAATCCATTTCTGGCTGGTCTTACACCCTCAGAGTCCCACAAGAATGAGCAGGACTTGCCCCCTTCCCGCTCACCCAGGTGGCAGTTCTCCTCTGATGGTGCAGACATTGGTTTTGGGGTTTTCCTGAAGACCAAGATGGGGGAGCGGCAGCGAGCTGGGGAAATGACAGAAGTACTCCCCAGCCAGCGTTACAATGCCCACATGGTGCCTGAGGATGGGAGCCTCACCTGTGCAGAAGCTGGTGTCTGTAAGTCTACCCTGGCTGGGCCTCAGCTCTGGAAGGCTGGAGCCACCTGTCCCATGGTTTAGAGGAGGAAACAGAGGGGCAGTGAATCCTCCTACCCCAGGAACAGAGCCTAGGTTAGTGTAATTCATTCACACAGTTCATCATTCAGAATACACTCTCAAGGCATTTACTATACACCAAAAGCTAGTGTCACACATGCCTTGAAGAGGCTGAGAGCACTTGGGCCACAGGACACAGGCAAGGGACAATAAGGCAGGTGCTACATTTCCTAGGCAGGAACTGGGGTTCTGAGAAGTAAATCAACTTGTCAAGAGCCCCACAGCTGTGTGTGATGTCAGGGTCCCACCTCAGTCTCATGGTAGCTGAATAACCCCAGGCAAAGCTTACCAATCTGGACCCTTGGTTTGCTCATCTGTGAAGCAGAGGTTACAACCTCTGCCTCTTGGGTGGTTGTGAGGAAGTATAAGGTATACACTGGTCTCACTTTATCCAAGGTGGCTGGGAGGACTTCGACATTCCCAGCTGCCCTCCCACCCCCACCAGCCCCTATCATGCAGGTGTCCAGGTATGGAGATAATGGGACGCAGTGGCCATTGTCCTCGTTGCCAATTGTTGCAACTGAAGTCAGGCTGGGCATATGTTTCAGTGTCTGTTTACAGACATGGCTTAAGGGTGACAGTTCCCATGGAAAAGGGAAAAGGAGTGTGGGAACTCGGCCCAGCTTAGTTAACATAGCAGGTAGAAACAGAGCCTGTCCTCCATCCTGTGGCTGGGGTAGGGATATGGGGAGTGTGTAGCCAGGCCTAACTACCCATCTGTCCATCTGTCCCCCCAGATGTTCTGCGCTTTGACAACACCTATAGCTTTGTCCATGCCAAGAAGGTCAGCTTCACTGTGGAAGTGCTGCTCCCAGACGAAGGCATGCAGAAGTATGACAAAGAACTCACTCCTGTCTAGGCAGCTTCCTCACTTCTCTGAGACCCCAGACCCTCTCCTTTTTCTATCTATATCCTACCACCCTTCCTTCCCTCAGAAACTGATCATTAGTCTTCTTGACTCTGTGAGATTAGTGAGTAAAGAAAGAGCTGTCTTGGAGGAAGACTTATGTGCTGTGGTCAGATCAGGAAAGGTATGAGATGCACAGTTTTTGAAGGATGCCAAGATTGCATAAGAGAAGAAAGAAAGGTGAAAGCAAGAGGTGATGTCACTGAAACCCAAGAAATCAGAAAATGAATCCTTACCTTTTGTCCTCACTTCTCCTAAGGCATTTGTGTGTGTTCAAATTTCTTCGCTATAAGCTATGAGCCACTTGGGCTACAGACATATCTAAATTCCTTTTTACTTCTACTCCTTGTACAGTAGATGCTCAATATATACTTGTGAACTTGAATGAAGGTAGTGAGCAGGTAATTCACGGGTGTGCAGGACAAGAACGGACTAATCCAGAGCACATTTCAGCACCTTGGACAGAGGCCAGGCCCAGGTGATCCAGCCCCTTGATTTCTGGGAGTGGCTGCCCCCTCCCGTAGGTAGGAGAGGCCTCCATAAGACTTTGTCTGACCCTGGACACATAGCTTTCCCAACCCATTACTCCCACCTGTACCTACTTCCCTTGGAACTCACAACTTACATTTTAAGCAATTAAAGAAACTTTACTGAAAGCAAAGGAGGTCCTATCTGGCTCTGGCTGCTGCCTGTTGATAACAATTTAAAAGTCCAGGCTATCATTTGGTGAGTGCTTTCTTGCATACCACACAGGGTGCCAAGTGCTTTATGAGTGTTGCTCATTTCACTCTCAAACCTCCTCCGGGGGCCACTTGTCATGGCCATCTTATGGATAAGAAAAGTAAGGCTCAGAGAGGTAAAGTCACCTCCAACATATAGCTCTTTTTTTTTTAAGATTTTTATTTATTTATTTGACATAGAGAGATCACAAGTAGGCAGAGAGGCAGGCAGAGGTGGGGGGGAGAAGCAGGCTCCCTGCTGAGCAGAGAGCCCGATGTGGGGCTCGATCCCAGGACCCCGGGATCATGACCTGAGCTGAAGGCAGAGGCTTTAACCCACTGAGCCACCCAGGCACCCCCAACATATAGCTCTTAAGTGGCAGATTCAAGCCCTAGGGTTTGTTTTTTCTTTACTCCAAGGACATTGTTTTTAATTGTCTATAATACCACTTCCTCAGACCCCACTTTTGCAAAGAAGGAGAGAAGGAGGAGGAGATGACTTATTTGTCCTAGATCTTCCAGTAGAAGTGTCCTGGGTGTCATCCTCTCCAATCCCAATTTGTGGGCAAAGTATGTGTTATGTCCTTTGGGCAGCTGGGGCAATAGAGACCCCCAATGCTCAATTGTATGTTGTTAGTCCAAGGAGATTCACTGCAAAATGGACTAGGCCTTTGCCTCTAAGCCGTGCACCCTGTCCACACGGCTTCTGAGAAGCATGACCTCCTGACACCCACCATGGCCCTGGGTGACTGAGGGAGAAGTCACATCTCCAGGACATTCCTGCCCCATCCAAGCCAGGGACACGGAGACACTGGCTTGAGCCCTAGGACGTCTGGCCAGGAAGTACCAAATTACACAGAGAAGATGGGTAGGTGGGAACCCTACCTGCATCGGGCTCCCTGCTTATGCTCCCTCTCTCACTTCCTCTCTCTCTCTCTCTGTCAAATAAATAAAAACCTTAAAAACCAAACCAAAAAACAACAACAACAAAACCTACCCTGGGACAGAAGAGGCAGTTGTGGGCGACCTGACGGCCCACAGCCTGCCCCAGCCACATTTTCTTCCTGGCCCCTGACTCACTACCTTGTCTACCCTCCCAGCCCAGAGGCCATGCCTGTGGCAGATTCAGTGACATCCATCGGCCACACAAGCTGTGGGCTCCCCAGTAATCCCTCTAACCTGGTCCTTTGTGGATGGGAAGAGCCAAAATCACAGCAGTCACGCACAGAGCTCTCCCACTTAATCAGCTGCCAGCTGCCAGTGGTCCAGACAGAAAGACATGCTCAGGCAGGGAGGTAGGGGGAAGACAGTCTGCCTGGGGGAGAGGCCTGTCCCAAATCACAATTCCTGCATGGCCCTATTAGCTGGGTGACAGCAGGCCATTACTTGACCTCTCTGGGTCCTCCTCTCCCTGGTTTGGCTATACCAGGGAGAGGCCATCTACATTTCCAGGGTAAGGATTTCCCATGGTACAGATGGAGCACCCAGTATAGGGCCAGGTGGGGCCTTTCACCTCTCCCCACTGCCCAGCTTCCAGGACCCAGAGCCCGCACATCATGGCAGCAAGCACTTTCACTTTGGAAATGGAGTGCCTTCCACAACCTCCAAGATCCAAAACGGGGAAGGGCTTTGCCTGGTGTCTCACAGCTTGAAACAAAGAGCACTCACCTGTAGGAGGAAATGTTGTAAAAACAGATTTCCCACCAGGCTCATAGGGTCTTGTCCAACTCCAGACACTCACCAAGTAGGGATATGCAATCTTGGAAGGACAGACTAAGGAAGAATCTGGGACACCAACACCCACTGAGAGGTTCCTCCTGGGCTTCCATGGCCGGTGACACAGCCATGCCAGTGTTAGAATGATGGTATACTTCATGTATCCCCCACCAGCTGGGTGGGAAGCTGGGCCAGTCTCTGAGCCCTAGTCCATTGCAGGCCCTTAGAGTAAAAGAAAATACCGATTCTCTCTTATCCATGAGTATTTCCTCACTGCAGCTCTGGTTTGGAACAAGAACAGACAGGAATCCTCAGGTACTACAATAGGGCCCTGGTTAAGTTACAACCTGACTTGACAGTAGGCTCTATGTAGCTGTTAACTTTCCTTTTTTTAAAGATTTTATTTATTTGACTGAGAGAGAGACACAGTGAGAGAGGGAACAGAAGCAGGGGGAGTGGGAGAGGGAGAAGCAGGCTTCCCACTGAACAGGAGCCCGATGTGGGGCTTGATCCCAGAACCCCAGGATCATGACCTGAGCTGAAGGCAGATACTTAATGACTGAGCTACCCAGGAGCTCCAACTTTCTTTCTTTTTTTTTTTTTTTAAGATTTTATCTTTCTGACAGAGAGAGGGAGAGGGAGAAAGAGAAAGGGAGAGAGAGAACAAACAGGGGGAGCAGGAGAGGGAGAAGCAGACTGACTCTCCGCTGAGCAGGGAGTCCAATGCTGGAATCGATCCCAGGACCCTGGGATCATGACCTGAGCAGAAGACAGATGCTTAACTGACTGAGCCACCAGATATCCCGTAGCTGTTAACTTTCATAGGAGAACACAAAAACATGTTCTCCTATGTAGAGAAATGTGCTAATATCAAGAGGGAGGCAGGGCGCCTGGATGGCTTAGTCATTAAGCATCTGCCTTCACTTCGGGTCATGATGCCAGCATCCTGGGAGCGAGCCCCTGCTTGGCAGGAAGCCCACTTCTCCCTCTCCCACTTGCTCTGCTTGTGTTCCTGCTCTCGATATCTCTCTGTCAAAATAAATAAATAAAATCTTTAAAAAAATAAGAATGAGGGACAGACATGAGTTCTATAATGGCACACAGAAGCCTATTTTCTAAAACACTAACTTAGCATATGCCCGAGGATTGGTGATTTTGTTCTATACACGAACAAGTAATGCTGAGAACAGCTCTTAAAAGGAAGACAGCAAAGAGTCAAGTATAGAGTGTGGCTCTTTATAGACATGCACTTGGGAAATTCCAGCACCATCTTGGGACACCTACTACACAGTAATAGTTGTCTATCATACACCGGTAAGTCCCGTGGTGACTGTGTCTTAGGAAGATACTTATGGAGGAAGGAAGCTCCAAGTAGACCCAGGCTTTCCGCAACCAGAGGGACAAAAGCCATGGTGCACAGGTTCCCTCCCCCATAATCACATCTATCAAGACCACTCTGGGGTGAGTGGGCCTTCCCAAGCTTCACTGAAAATCCTGTAGATTCATCTGCTAAATCTGGAGACCTGATCAGGGGATCTAGCACCCCTCTCTGGGCTGACTCCCCACCTCCAGATCTGCCCAAAATAGCCCTGGGGAGGAAGCCGAGTAACAGGAAGAGAGTCCCCAGACCCGCAGCTAGGCCTGAATCACAGCCCTCACCTCACTCTCTTCCACATCATTGTTGAGCACAAAGGCTTCCAGGCCAAACTGCAGTGTCTCATCTTGCCGGGACCAAGGGCCAGACCTGGGGCTTCCTGAGAGGCACCTGGGGGACAGCCGGAGTCTGGAGGGACCGTCAACTCAGACACTGGCCAGAACAATTTTCCTGGGAAGCCATGAGAGGCTTATACTGCGGGACCTTTTTGCCCCTTAAAGCCCACATTAAAGAATGCCCACCCCATTTCTAGAGCTCAAGGACCATTGTGCTTAGCCTGAGCAAAGGGCAAATGCTAGAAAATCAGCCCCAAGTGACAAGACTCTAAGGCTGTGGCAGCCTTGCAACAGCTTGCGCCCTGGCTGGGAAGGACAGCCCGTCCTTTGCCAAACTCACAGCCCAGGCGGACACGTTCAGACCCAGACACGTTCCAACCAGGCACAAAAGAAAGGCTGGTCATTGGCGACCAAGCCCAACAAGACAGACCTCTATACCAGATCACACCAAAGGTCCAGCTAAGCAAGACTCCAGGGTTGGGAGAAGCCCCCTGCCCTCCCTCTTGCTCCCCCGGTGGAGACCCTCGGTGGAAGACAAGGTTGTATGTCCTCTGGGAGTAGCTCAGGTACTGTCTCCAAGAGCCCACACACTCATCCACAGAGTTTCATGGCCCAGTTTGACAGCGGCTGGTGCCGTGAGCCTTCTACATAGGGAGGGGGTAAGCCATCTGAGGGAAGAGAGGGAAGAGGGTTATTCCCAGCAAGTAGTCATGGTCACCTCCTAACAAGCATCTACCACATGCCTGGTAGGTGGCAACCATAGTTCCATTTATTCCTGAATGGCCCGAGAAGTGTTTGCTATACCCATTTTACAGGTGGGATGATGGAGACTCAGAGAGATGGTTGAACCTCAGTTCTCCTACCCTGGTCTCACCTACCAAATGGGTGCACACTTGTCCCACCAAGGGCTGAAGACTGAGGCCCGACACGATGGTACAGGGGGCTCACACTCTCCCCTCCTTAGGCAATCCTCGGGGGTCCACACTTCACCCCCACCATGGCTACACACACCAGCCCAAGACTCACCTCCAGTACCTGGAGGGTCACCTACAGGGGCTGTGGGGTATGGGTGGGGGTCCCGGAGGAGAGTGTCATTTGGAGGGTTCTGCGGGGTCCATGATGCTGCAAGAGAAGTGTTTGCCTCCTCCCCGAGGAGCAGCCTTGGCTGGGTGACTGCCGAGGAAGGGGCTTATAGGTCAAGGCAGACTGGTGGGTTCCCCCAGCCAGACTGAAGGGCAAGCCCTGGGCAAGCCCCCACGGGGGAGGCAATGGCAGTGGGAAAGCCAAGGAGAAGCTGCTAAATAAATAAGCTTGATCAGCACTGAGTACCATCATAGCTGCCATTAGGGGCAAATCCACACATGCTATGTGAACTGCACAACCACTTCTGTTTTACAGATGTGGAAACTGAGGCAGGAAGTCCTGTTACTATCTACCCAAGGTGCTTACATGCAGCTATCAGCTGCAGAACTCAGATTCAAACTCCCAAGCCAGGGCTCTTCCGGAAATATTTAATGGTTGAAGATTTTATATGGCAAGACTCAGAAGATAACCAAACGGCATTAAAACGAAAGCTGAGTTTACCTTTACCCTCTCTCTACCAGAAATGTCTTTTCATCTGTGTGAGCAACTGCTTAAAAGCCCACTCACCCCTGCATGGACCCCAGCAAATTCTTTTTATCATTTGGGCTGACCACCTTGCCACACTGTCTCAGGAGGGATCATCTCGACCCAGGGGGCCTCAGGAAGACCAAAGACCAGAAAGGATTTTTAGGGATTTTTTGTGTTTGTGTGTATGTGTGTGTGTGTTTAAGAATTAAAGGCATTTGTTTAGTATTTCCTAGGCATTTACTGCATGACAGACTCTGTCTTAAATGCCCAGGGTGCAGAGTTGGGGTGGGCCTCTGCCCCCAAGTTTGGCCTGGCTGAGGAGCCCAAGCAGCAAGAAGCAGGATTGCCCTCAAGTCCAGGAGGGTCCTGTTCAGCCTGTGACAAGGCTGAAAGGCTTCCAAGAAGCAGGGTGAAGGTCACAAAAGAGGAGCTGTCCTCAGTTCTTAGCCAGGGGGGGAGGGGGGGACCAAGAGACTCCAGGGCTGGAGGCATTAGGAAAGAAGTTCCCTCCTCCAGGTATTCCCAGGATGTCTGGCTCCTGCTGCTGCTCAGCCCGACAGCGTGGGGCAAGGTATCCTCAAGGAGGCTCACCAGGTACTCTGCTGGCAGGGGGGAGGCTCAGCTCAGGGAGGGCAGGGGGAAGAACCCCAGCTCCTAAGGGAGGCTCACTGCCCAAACCTCAGCAAGCTAAGGCAAGACCAGAGCAACCCACAGAAGCCCCCTGGGGGCGACCATAATGAAAAGAAACATGGCTGCTCCCTCGCTCCCTGCCGCCCCCCGCCGCCCCCCCACCGCCGCCACAAGCTTCCTTAAGTTGGCCAAGGGGGGACTGGAGAAGGAACCCCTTCACCTGGAGCCCATATGGCTAGTGGGGCACGGGCCAAATATGTCCATACTCCCCCACCCGCCTGCTGTGCCTCCTGATT
The DNA here is from genome assembly GCA_003697995.1 of Taxidea taxus jeffersonii. Lineage (NCBI taxonomy): Eukaryota > Metazoa > Chordata > Mammalia > Carnivora > Mustelidae > Taxidea > Taxidea taxus. The sequence continues at coordinate 39,596 of ML099814.1, read as the reverse complement.
TTAGAAAGGACACCAAAGTCCTCCTGACTCATGAAGATTTAATAAGGCTAATGAAGAGTTAATGCTGACAGAAGGCTTACCGCACAGGGGGCTTCATTTTCTCAGCTGTAGGATGGTGATGGCACCTATTGCTTTGGCTCTTACAGACGTTATGTAACACAAGGCTTAGTGCAGGGCCTGGCATACAGCAAACGCTCCCTCCAGGTTTTCCGTGGGTGTCTTTCATAACTCTTGTCCAAGGGCTGGGGAGAGCGTGATGATGGAGGGTGCTGTACGGGAACATGATCCTGTCTGGGAGGAAAAGTCGAGAAGCACGCATGGGGCAGATGCCATCAGAGCTGGACACTGAGGGCACTCCTGGCCGGTGGCATGGCCCACATGGAGGCACAGAGGCTAGCACGCAGGGCACATCTGGGGAATGGTGAGGTGTCCTCGGAGGCAGAAATGCAGGTGCACCAATGTGTCATGGTGAGAGATAAGCCTGCCAAGGCCTGGAGGCTCTGACTGCCAGGCTGAGGTGCTCAGATGGGATCCTGGGGGCTGTCAAGAGTCACAGAAGGTATCAGAACAGAAGGCCCCTGGGGAGATTTCAGCCATCAGCATGATCAGAAGACTGTTTCTTTATGCATTGGGCATTTAAGGAGGTCCCAAGATTTTCGTACAAATAAGACCCTCAGCTGCACTCCTTGTGATGGTCCCCCATTATTTCCTCTGAATAAATTCTTAGGAGTGGAATTCTTGAAGTATCTAATTGGCTTAATTGATATCTGGATTGGTTATCAGATGGAGACTCAATCATTTGTCCTTGAAGGAGAGATCTCTTGACACATTAATAATAACCAATGTCTGTGGAGCCCTGTGAGCCTGTCTTGAATGCTTTGTGAGCCATTTCTTTTATAATCCTGGCAGGAGCATCAGCGGGTCATTACACAGAATTGTATGGTGAGGAAATGAAGGCTCAGAGAGGTTAGGCAACTTGCCCATGGTCACACAGCCTGTGAGTCAGCTGTACCCCAACTGTGTAGAACCACAGGCTGGAAGGCAGGAGATACAGGATCAGAACTGGGCTGAGAGATGGGGGCTAGGGGAGAGAGAGAGGGAAGGTGGAGGAGGTAGGAGGAATGTTGAGTTATGTGGGTGGGCGTGAGGGATGGGGGCCAGACTGTGCGCTTGGGCCAGTGACTCCAGCTCCAGGAAACAGGGACCTAACCATGCTGTGATTGTAAAGAGTAAATGAGCAACACCACAGGAAGTGCTTAGCGTAGGACTTGACCCACACTAGGAGCAGTTCACTAACACGTTGTTCTCCCTAACCCTGGAGGCAGTTTGGAACAGCCAGCAAGGGCATGTTGGGTGCTGCTGCCTCCTTGTGGTGATGCTGAGCATTCCATGAAGGTGGCCTCCGGGTTCCCAAGTCCCAGAATGCTCTCGGACAAAGGCCTGAGGCGGTGGGAAAAGACAGGCATTCTGACCCCACTCCCAGCAGGGGCCTGAACCCGCTCTCAGGCAGGGTAGGAAATATTGAGCTGGAGGAAGCACAGAGGAGGCTCCCAAGCTAGCCCTAGAGGATCAGAGGGTACCTTGAGGGGGATGGAATTGAGTGGGCTGTAGTCAGGGGAGGGTGGGTAGGCCAGCAGGAAGCCATGGGGAGGAAGGGTTGGAAGGAGGTTCCCAGTTGGAGGGAACAACGTATGAGAAAGCCCCATCAAGACAAATGCCAGATCCAAGAAACCAAAAAGGACAGAATGGCTGAAATGAAGATTTAGGGTAGGGGGCAAGGGTTTTAGAGGGTCTCCGGGCTCTGAAAGCCACCTCAAGGAGTCTGGGCTCTGTTCTGAACATTTTAAGAAGTGGTTGGCTAGATAGAAAAGCTGGGGGCAGGGTCCGGGGAAGACAAGCCAGAGGCTGCTGCCCTCATCCAAGCCTGGAAGGGACAGATAGGACATGTGGTGGCGGAGGATTGGGGCCAGAAGCTACATGAGTGAAAGGGAACACCCAGGGAAGAGCGAGAAGGGCCTGAGCCTGAGCATCAGGTGCTAGGGTAGCAGCTGAAGGCGAAAAGGTGGAGTGAAGGTTCTAGACAAGCAGGAGCTGCAGCCGAGACCACCTTCCCTTCTCCCTGCCTGTTTGGGAAGAGAAAGAGCAGAGCAGGGCTGAGTTTTAATCTGTGACCCTGCAGGCTGTGAGGCTTCTGCCAAGTCACTTGCCCTCTCTGATCCTAGATGTGGGTCTGCACGGTGGGGAGGGTACTGTGAGCACCCCCACCCCAGGTTGGCAGGAGGGCCAGAGCAATGGTGGGCTGGTAAACATTTAAGCTCTCGCTCCCCGGGCAGGAGGACGCTGATCTGTTGATCTCCATTGGATAGATAGTCCCCTCATGACCTACTGCAGGCTACCCAGAGGTCACTAAATGGAGTTGAGAAGCAACGTGCTTCTCTAACTCTAATAAGTATAGCCACCAAACAGATGCAAGAAATGCAAGTGCAGATCATAGTAAAGCCTGCTAAAATCATCAAGAACCTTTCAGTGTTACCACCTGTTCTTTTTTGCTTGCTTGGGTTTTTTTTGTTTTGTTTTGTTGGCTTGTCTTTTTGAGATAGTAATTGACATGACATTAGTTTCAGTGTACAACATGATTTGCTATTTGTGAATTTAGTGTTTGTGTATTTGTTTCTTTTTTTTTTTAATTTTTTTAAGATTATTTATTTATTTATTTGTTAGAGAGAGAGAGAGAGAGAGAGCACAGGCAGACAGAGTGGCAGGCAGAGGCAGAGGGAGAAGCAGGCTCCCTGCCAAGCAAGGAGCCCGATGTGGGACTCGATCCCAGGACGCTGGGATCATGACCTGAGCCGAAGGCAGCCGCTTAACCAACTGAGCCACCCAGGCGTCCCTGTTTCTTTTTTTTTTTTTAAGATTTTTTAAAATTTATTTATTTGACAGATGGAGATCACAAGTAGGCAGAGAGGCAGGCAGAGAGGAGGAAGCAGGCTCCCCGACGAGCAGAGAGCCCGATGCGGGGCTCGATCCCAGGACCCCGGGATCATGACCTGAGCCGAAGGCAGAGGCTTTAACCCACTGAGCCACCCAGGCGTCCCTGTGTATTTGTTTCTTTTAAAGATTTTATTTATTTGAGAAAGAGAGAGAGGGAGGGAGGAAGAGAGCACACAGATAAGCAGGGGGGGACAGGGGGAAAAGCAGGTTCCCCACTGAGAGGGGAGCCCCATGCCAGGATCCAACCCAGACCCAGGAATCATGACCTCAGCCAAAGGCAGACACATAACTGACTGAGCCACCCAGGCACGCAACCCCCCCACCCATTATTTAATTTAAATAATGGCTATGTTTAAAAGGATTCCTAAGAAGGTAAGGATCTCGATTCTGGCCCCTGTGAAGCCCTCTTGCAGACTGCTCACTGGCCCACAGTAAGAGGTTTTGCAAAGTAAGCCTCCACATAGGCCAGGCCTCAGGCATCCAGAAGAGGCCCCACTTCTGGCTAGGGGACTGTTGGGCCCCTGAGGAAGCATTAAAGGAGCAAAGGGAAAAGCACCCTGATTCCAGTGCCCCCAGGCAGGCCACGGGTTTGCCCACCACCCCACCGCCCCTGCCCACGTTCACAGGTGGCAGGCATGGGGCCTGCTCACTCCCTGGGTCTTCACCTCACAGGAGACCCAACACCAGCTCCTGCTCTTGGGAGAACTAACTTCCCCCAGCTCCACCTCAGAAAGACCATGAGTGGTAGAGTGGTTTGTGAGCATCTTTCTTGGGAAACTGCAGTAGGCACTGGGCACTCCTTTGACCCCACTGCCTAGGTCTGGAGCTAAAATGTGCCTGCAAGGCTCTGTGTCCTGAGCCAGTGGCCGTGGGTGAAAATGCACGCTTAGGATGGACAGCAACATCACCATAAGCAGAGTCCCTATCATTGGTGTGAGGGGGCTGGGTAACAGCTTCCACCAGCCAGTGTTGCTAACATGGAGAGTGTGGGAGCATGGGACTCACTCGTACCTGTGTGACCTCAAGTCTGTAGAGATGAGTTTTCTCATCTCCAAAACGGGGCTGATCTTGTCTACTGCGTGGGGTTTTTTAAAATTTAAACTTACAGTATATTTATGTAATACTAGTTTCAGAAATAGAATTTAGTGATTAATCAGTCATATATAACACCCAGTGTTCATTCCATCAAATGCCCTCCTTAATGCCCTTCACCCACTTATCCCGTCCCTCCACCCCTCCCCTCCAGCAACCCTGTTTGCTTCCTATGATTAAGAGTCTCTTACGGTTTGTCTCCCTCTCTGATTTGGTCCTATTTTTCCCTCCCTTCCCCTATGATCCTGTTTCGTTTCTTATATTCCACATGAGTGAATCCTATCATTGTCTTTCTCTGATTACTTATTTCCCTTAGCATAATACCCTCTAGTTCCATTTACACTGTTGAAAATGGTAAGATTTCCATTTTAGATGGCTGAGTAATATTCCATGTGTATATACCACATCTTCTTTATCCAAACATCTGTCAATTGACATCTGGGCTCTTTCCACAGTTTGGATATTGGGGGCAATGCTATAAATATTGGGGTACTACATACGGTTCCTGGGAGAATCACATGTGGTCATCACAGAAAAAGAAGCTGCCAGGCAACCAAGGGGGTAGCATTTATTGTCCATATACAGTGGACAGCAGTTATCCTTCTTCAGGATGAGGTGGCTCAGGACGGTGAGTGGCTTCCAGTGATGGGGTGAGAGAGCTCACAGCTAACTTGCCTGCAGTTTTGGGCTTCACCCTGGCAGGTCATGAATGGGGGACAAGTGGGAGAAGCGGGGAAGGAAGAAGCCAGAACCAGGTTCTGCTGGGATTTGCCAAGGGGCCCCTGAACCTGGGGCCCCCATGTCTCCCACTATGAAGGGAACCCCAAAAAGGGCCCAGGTTTTGGAAAAGGACTCCCTCCCTCATTTCTGCACCCTCTGGAGTCAGAAGCCTGACTCAGTTCAGAGGACCAGATCATCTGCTGGGAAACCTTCTCAGCGGACTTCCCAGAGACAAAGGGAAGACAAAGATATCCCACCAGAAGGCTTGAAGCCAGCCACCCGGCCAACCTCTACACACTTCTAACCTTCTGACCCGGTTTCTGCTCACTGATACTGAAAGTTGAGAGAAAATGAAGTTACTTGTCCTGAGGCAAGAAAAGAACATGTTTACACCATGATGTCAGTGACCAAGGTAGAGACTAAGTAGCAGGGAACTGGTGGCAGAGTCCAGATGTCACAGAGATGCAGGTGTGGGTCGACCCCGGTGGGGAGATGGGGAGGTGCAGGACTGGAGAGGCACCAAGGTAGCCGTGGGGGGCTAGGCAGAGGTCAAGGGGGGCCAGGGAGAGGAACCCAGTGGCTGTGGGATGAGAAGAACAGCAAAGAAAGGCCCACCATCAGAGACCCCCAGCCATCAGATGCACCCTGTAGCTACAGACATCCCCAGAGCATGAGCCACCACCTGAGCCCCCATCCTGTCGCACCAGCAATCCTGCCCGGTCCCTTGGCCCCTGTAAGTCCCCAGCCAGGTGCAACGGGTCACTCTGGGGGAGTTAGCCCCTAACTGTGCACCCAGGCTGCCCATCTCTCTACCCCTCCGAGTTGTTAGCAGCCAAAAATGGGCCTGGCCCAGAATCGAGGAGGAATGCCCCTTTCAGTGCTCCCAGGGACAGCCTCCTGGGTCACTCCCCTTCCTCCAAGGCTCCTGAGTCTCCTCCTGGGAATCTCATGTGATACTCATAAGGGGGTTGTCTTCATCTCAGGCACCTTCAGGCTCAGGTGGTAACCCTTTCAAGGGTGTCAGTGCTTTAGCAGGCTTGCAGAGAGGCCAATGCCCAAGGGAGGCTGGCAGCACCGAGGGTGGGATCCCCGAATCTGCAAGGGAGCATCGGTGGGTGAGGGGTACCTGACATACTGTGAGCCACGTGTGGCTGGAGAAGTCAGCCTCCACCTCTGAGGGCCCCTGGGCATGCTCCCCACCACCACACCCCTGCTCATCCATGGGAAAAAAGGATAAGAGAACTCAACTTCTTGAGGATTTATTGGGCCAGGGGCTGTCCTGCCTTCCAGCTAGGCCCGAGCCACCAGGGGTGGGCCAGCTGGAGAATCAGTCCTCAGGGTGCCTGCGACGGCACCCCTGCATTTCTCCACGTGTCTGCTGCTCTTCAGTCCAGCCACATTGCGACGGGGCCAAGCCACTGGGACTCCCAGTCCCCAGCTTTCTAAGCGATCTTGGCTATCTATATTCCTTGCCCTGTCTGGGCTTCTGTCTGCTTATCCTCCATGGGAGGAGGTTACCTTCCTATCAAAAGACAGGTGTGTTCGTCCTCAGTATGACAGATTCCATGGAAGCAAATGGGGGTCAGGTCTCCCTTTCTGTGAGTCACCACAGCTACTGCTCCTTGAGGCCTTTGTCTCTCAGTTTCCATTTGGCTCAAACATACCCAGATGCCAGGTCCTCAGACCCCAGAGAGCCAGGCATCCAGATCCCCTGGCAGGAGGAAGAAGCTGGACCAGTGCAGGGAGTGGGCCAACCCACAAGCCAGGTACCCAGGTGGGGTCAGGAGGAGCTGGGCTTCTCCACTGAGGGGTAGAGCTTGCGCAGGCTGGAGTCCAGGAGGAAGTCCACTGACCTGTGGTGGACAGGAATGAGCAAGTGAGCCCTGGGAGCTAGAGGGGGGAATGGTAGATAGGAGGTCAGGGCTAGGAAAGGGACTCCTAGACCCAGGACATGAGTGCCATCCAGGTGACAGACATCACCCTTTTCTTTATTCAGCTGGGGAAACTGAGGCACAGAGAGGGTAAAAGGCTCACTTAGAGCCTTTGGGTCAGCTGTATTCCCTTGGGAAAGGCTTGCTCCTCCCACTCTACATTGGTCTGGTTGAGTTGGCCTTGTTCTCTGGTTCTAAGAGCAGGCACGTGACCCAAGTGTGGCCAATCAGAAAAGAGAAATTGGTTCAGGGGTGGGCACTCAGTCCAGAACAGACCAATGACAGCCTTCCTTGGGACTTTTTTGGTCAACTATGAGAAGCTTCCTATGGGGCTTGCTAAACTGGTGGGGAGGAGACTAGGAGTTGCTGGAGGCCATCTCTGCTCCCACATGAGGAAAGCGAGTAAAGCCAACATGAGATGGTGTGGGAAGAAGGGCACAGCAGGATGGGGAGACCAAGACCCCAATGACCCCATTTGGGTGCCTCAATCCAGCCACGCCTAAAAGCAGCATTAACTCTGGACTTCTCAGTTTCATGAAACAATTCATTCTTATTTTCCTTAACCTAGTTTCCGTTGGGCTTCTATCACCAAAATCTCCCCAAACCCATCCCCTCCAATGTGCACCTGATCCTGCCTGCCTCTGATTGTTCTGTAACACTAGGGTTTCTTTCTAGAATTTACTGGTCCTGTGTCCCATACCCTCAAGGCTCCGCCCGTACTTTTACTGCATAAGTGCCTGCCAGAACACAGGCACAGTCCGTCCTTTCTGCCTCAGAAGCCTTTTCTGCCAGCCCTGCCCGTGCTGCTCTTGTCCTGTGCAAAGTGGGGACACCCCACGTCTCTCAGAGGATCCCTGAGGCTGGAAGGGGCACCCACCTGTCAATGGGGTGGATGATGACAGGGATGACCAGAAGCCCCAGTGCAGTGGTGGTCCACTTGCGGACAGACAGAGGCCAGCGGGTGGCAGTGCCTAGGATGTAGAGAGAGGCAGCACACACACGGTTGATAGTGAAGCCTGGGATAGCCACAGAGGCCAGGGCCTGCCACACGAAAGTGTCCACCACAGCCACGGTCACCCTGGTGTTGTGGCCTGCTTCAGGGCATGGTACCTGGTAGGGAGAAGAGAGAATTAATCCAGCAGGAGCAAAGGTGGGAAACCCTGTGGACAAGGGGCATAAGGCTGGACCAGGGGAGGTAAGTGGCCAGTAGGGGGTGGGGGGTGGGACAGAACCATGCTACTGTCAGGTTCTGGACTGTACCAATTCAGGGCTGAGGGTGAACTCACCCACAACCAGAACTGGGGTACAGGCCAGGGCACATGCAGGGCTGGGGGCAGGGGGCACTACCCTACAAACAGGACTGGGGTATGGATTGCAACAGGCAAGGTTGTAAGGACTGGACTGTCCCACTGGGCATTGTAGCAAACACTGACTGTGGACGGAATCACAAAGGGAGTGGACTAGGGTGGGGGGTGGAGGGGCAAGCCAACACTCACAGCTCCCGCTTTCTTGCCCTTGTCAATGGCATCGGCCAGCACATAGGAGCTGGACACACCATAGCTCAGCCACACCACAGCTGTGGGGACCAGGGAGCGGAATGCCTCTCCCACCTCATTGGCATAGCCTGTTGGGGAGAAGACATTTCACTCTGATGGTGGGCGTGGGGGTGGGGCGCCTGGCTGCCCACTCCGTTAAGCTTCTGACTCTTGATTTTGGCTTAGGTCACATCCCAGGGTTATGAGATCGAGGCCCTCAATTCTCTCCCTCCCTCTCCTTCAGCCCCTTCTCTCTCTCTAAAAAAACAAAAATAATAAGAATAAATCCGGTGGTGGGGAGGGTGGACGGGCTGCTTCACAAGGGGGTACTAATTCTAATCCCAGCTTGCTAAACGGTAGCTGAGTGACCTTAGATAAGTGATTTTATTTCTCTGAGCTTCTGTTTCCCAGTCTTTAAAAAGGCAACCATGAAGTCCACCTCCACTCTAGGGCCACTGTGGGAGAGCTGACTACAGTCACAATTATCATTCCCTTGCCTTCCCAGACTGGGTTCTAGGAGCATGTGCCCTAATGCAGAGACTAACAGCAAGTCTGCTGATGAGGCACTCACCCTGCGCCAATCTTTCCTGTGCCTTATTCTACCCTTCCAACTACTCGCCCATGGGAGAGGCACCGTTCATCTCTACATGCCCCAAAGAAAACCGAGCATCAGATAGAGCCAGTATGAGAGTCCAGATACAGACTCCACAGTCAAGGCCTAGACATACCAGACAGGGCAGCCCACTCACTCCGTTCCTCCCAGCCAGGTTGGAACGTTCACCTGGGAGACTGGCCAGCAGAGACCCTGAGCGTAAGGCTGGGCCCACCTGAGCTGTGTGACCTTGGGCAGGTCCCCAGGCCTCTCTGAGCCCAGTCTCTGGCCCATGCAGAATGAGAACTACGATCCTTCCACCTTCTCCACGGCCCTGACCGGCGCCTGGCGACCCCTGTCTCTCCAGCCACATGGTAGGGGAGTCGCCGTGCCCCTCGCCACCCCACTCACCTAGGTACCGCACCCACGTGTCCCGGAAAAGGTCGCGCTCGGCGCCCCGCGGGAGCGATTCGGACATGGCGTTCCGCCTCCGCAGGAGCCACTGCAGCCGGTCCTGCTGCCGTTACCACCTCAGCTTCCACTACCGCTCCAGTCCGCCGCGGCGGGACGGGCTGAAGGTCCTGGGCTGAAGGACAGGTCGTGCGGTCCCCGCCAGCAGGGAGCGTCTGCAAATTACCCCGCGCACTGAAGCCCCTCTCCCGGGCTTGGGTTTTACAGATTAACACGCTTCACGTTTTCTCTGGGGTTGAGTGGTTGGCGCAATCCTTTCCCACGACTGACTGTAGTCTTGGAGCCAAAAAGACTGGGGTTCAAACGCGACACGCTACACTTCCTACTTGCACTTTATAGCTGTGTAACCTCAGGCAACAGACTGTACTCTGAGCTTCGTTTTATTAATTTATTAAATGTGGAACGCCGTGTTCAGTCCTGGGACAGTTGCAAAGATTAATGATAAGAAATAATTTATTAAGTTTACTACTGGCCAGATCATTGGCTAAAGACTCTAGACAGATTACCTCCTTAAAGCCTCCCACCAATCCGGGACCCCTATTTTACAGACGAGTAAATAGAGGCGCGCACACACACACACACACACACACAAAGGGTCACTTTTCCAGGTCATACGGCTAAGTGGTGAAGCTGGCATTTGAATCCAGGTCGTGGCTCCAGGAGCTGCGCTCTCAAGTTAAGCTGAGTGAATGAGGCTGGGGGAGTGAACAGTGAGCAGCACCCTGGTGAGGTGGATATTTGGACTCTCCCTGCTAGGTGCTTTGTTCATATACCAAGCTCTGAGGTCTGACTGGATCAGCATAACCCCCAGACCAAGATTCTCTCCGGGCAGGACCTCGAATGGTTGAATGAATGAATAAATGAATGAACATACGAAGAGACAAGGGAAACAAGATTAGGGAAGTGAGCAAAACAGAAAGAGTGGTCTTGGGTAGTCGTGATTACTAAGAAACTCCTTCCCAGCTGGACCTCAGTATTCTCACGTGGGCAATGAGTGCCCTTCACTAAAACCGTGAATCCTTTGGATTTTGGAGGGATCAGGCAGCGAAGAAGCAGACAGGGGGTCCTGGGTTCACATCCCAGTTGTGCCACCTATTAGCTACGGCTGTAAAATCTACTAGTTGCCCATATTTACTGAGTGCTCGCTTGTTAAGGTTCTCTTCTAAGCGCTTTGCACGTATTATTTCCCTGAACCTCTGCAACAACCCAGGGCCGTAACCACAGGGTTGAGGCGTGGTACCCAGTAGTCACTTATTTATTAAAGAATTGGCTTTTTATTATTATCAAATAAAGATGGGGGAAATAAGACCATTGGTTCAATATTAAGGACTCCATTTTCAACCCTGGGCGTCTCTGTCATTGTATGGTCGTGTAGGGCAGCCGGGTCAACAGCGACCTCGCAGGAAGCTGGGCTCGGGACCAAAAGCTCTCTCCAGCCCCGGAAACACCGGTAGTGCTGGCGCGGAATTAGGAGACGGTCCCTAGCACCACGTGAGCGTCTTTCGTCCGCTTCCCTCCCACTCTGTGCCCACCGCAGGCGCAGCACGTTCTCCCCAGACCCGCACAAATCCGCGCGCTAGAACCTTCGGGCACGGATACGAAACCGGGCAGGGCGGGGCCTCCGCCCAGACTTTGAAGGCAGCCAGGAGGCCCCATGTGCCCTTAACAAAGATGGCGGAAGACAGTCCATCACGTGGACCAATCGAGAAGCAAGCTGGCCGTTGGGCCTCATGGGAAAGCGCGCTAGAGAGGAGCACGGAGGGACTTCTGCGCATGCGCCCCACCTATTGGCGACTATGTGGTGCGCTACTGAGGCATGAATCTTGTCGGAGTGGCTTCGAGGAAGCAGGCGTTGGGCATTGACTTCCACTCCCTGTGCACTGAACGTTGCTTTATTCATTGGTTAATTTTCCTAAGAGAGCGCTGTAAACCAAAGTCAGGATGATGCCTCCTAAGCGGGATAGCTGAAGCCGGCGCAGCCTCAAGCTGCTTCGGTCAGCTCCAGCCCTGCCCCTTCTCCTCCTTCGGCTCCCCCAGACCATCTCCCCACGCTGGGCCAGGGCGGGGGTGGCTGGCTCTCGGAGGGAAAGGAGTTACTGCGGGGGCCCAGGGATTGCGGGGGGCGCTCTCCAGTGTTCGTTTGCGGGGCGTGGCGTTGGGTTATGTGTTGTGGTTGCCCGCAGGGTCCGTGCCCTCCAATCCGTGGTCGCTGAGGGCCTCCTTGGCCATCCCTGCTTGTCAGTGTGGACGCCGGGGCTGGGGGCCTGCGAGGCTATTTGGCTGCCCCCAGATGCCAGGCTGGCCTTTGGCGCACTGCCGGGGCAGCCTCCCCGCCAGACACCAAGAACCCAATGCCCCCGCCATATGCCTCCCACAGAGACGGCTGAGGTCAGTCAGGAAGCCGGCTGACCGGCACCGTGGGAGACTCAGACTAGAAAGGCCTTCACTGAGATCTACTGTCTTGATCCCACTTGTCATTTTTGTGGGGGGTGCTCAAATGGAGAGTTACTTGATGAGAGGCTGGCAGCACTGAAAAGGGGAGGGGAGTTGGAAGCCTCAGGATTCACTCCCACCCTTAGCCTCCTGGCCCCATATTGGAACTGGGATTCCTGGAAGTAATTTTCCTGTGCTTTGTTTGCATTGTGGGACAGTGGCTGGGTACCAAATTGCTGTCCTGAGAAGCTCTGAGTCACTGACAATCAGTAATTAAAGAGACAGCCGGTGGGTCCCAAGAGTTGCAGAAGTCTCAAGGTGGCCTGTCTGCCTCTGAGTGGGAAGATCTATACTGACTCAGGCCATCCCTGAAACCTTGTGGGAAAAGCCAAAAGGTCCCAGCCTTGGGGATAGAAAGTTTAGAAGAGCCTTTGACCCCCACCATAATACTAGCAATCTGCTACTTTGCTACTCCTCATAATGATCTAGACTTAACATTTTCAATTTGGGAGCAAGTTCTTCCCCTACAGCTGGCTTCCCTGAAGTGTTAGCAGATCTCTCCCACCTTTTCTTATTTCTGCCCTGCTGCCACCCGCATCTCCCCCCACCCCTTCCTGTGTCAACTGTCCCTGGACCGGTGATGTTGGCACAGCTTATAGGATGGTAGATCCTATCATGGTGCCTGGCCCTGGGGACCCCTGAGTAATTTGAGAGGAAGGAGACCCTCTCCTGCTGCTCCCCCTCTTCCTAATTCTGAAATGAAAGTTCCCCAAATCCAGCCCAAGATCTTTCTTGTAGCCCAGCTTTTTTGGGCATCTGGGTACTTGGAAAATGACTGCTACAAGGGACAGAAACTGACAGGGAGACACTGAGGGAGCCACGCCTGCTGTGGGAAGAGGCATTACTTCGGGGTGACTGCCCCCAGCTGTTTCATCTTCTCTTCTGAGGCTTTGTCTGGAAGCAGGACCTCCACAGTGAAGCTGACCTTCTTGGCATGAATGAAGCTGTAGGTGTTGTCAAACCGCAGGACATCTGAGGGGAGGCAGAAAACCGGACATTCAGGCAGTTCTAGCAAAGGACAGCAATCTTTGTTGACTGAACAAGGCAGTGTGGTACGTAATAAGGATAAAGGTGGTCCTCATAAGCATAAGCATGGGGGACCATAAGCAGTGGTCCCTCACCTTCAGAAACTTAAGTCAAGCTGGGTGGACAAGATATTCACAGAAAGAAAAATATAGAACATGCCGAGTGCCAGATGAGTGAGACAGCCACGTCTGTCACAGCTTGGAAGGAGAGGGCCCTATAGACCTATAGACTGCAATCATGTAAAAGGCTTTTCGGAAGAGTTAGGACTTGAATTTGAACAGCAATTGTCATAATAGTAGTGATGGCAACAGTGGCTACGGAGGCGTCTCAGCCCTGGGTTGGCAATCTATATATACTATTACATTATTGCTCAGAATAACTCGATGAGTTCAGCATTAGTCCTGCTTTATAGCATATAAAAAGGAGGTCACTGTGTCACACGGTGAAGAAGTGATGGAGCTGGGATTTCCCTCTGACCAGCATCACTGCCCGTCTTGGGTCCCTGAAAGGCAAGCCCCGTTCAGGTTCTGGTGAAGGTAAAATATCCAGAGTTTTTGAACCAGGAATTTATCCCACAGAAAGATAAATGGACCAAGATGTGCCCTGCACCCCATTTGTAATCCTAAAAGATTCGGAAACCTCAAAATGGGCATGGAGTTGGCAGATAAGGCTTTGAAGCCTTAGCCAAGGAATAGAATGCTTTTAATCTAACCCTTTTTGAGAAGTTGTTCCCTTTCAGTCAAACAGCCCTTCAAGAGAACAGAGTGTGAGAACAGAAACACTGGCTCTGCCGTTTCCCTATCCTGGTCTTCTCTCACTTTTCCCAGAAAAAAAAAAATTAAAACAAGCTCCCCCCTCCCCCAAAAAAAGTGTATTTAATCCTGAGATTTAACCTTGCTTCTTTCCTACCCCTAGATAAAATGCATAGTTTAGACATTGGGTAAACATAACACCCACACTTTCTTCATGGTGTAAAGTATTACTCATCAATTTTCTCTGCACCAGAGGTCTTTCAGAGCCAATAGTCCCTCTGGAAAGAGGGACACTTCCTCAGTGCCCTGGATGACAGAGTCCCAGAGGTCTGAGCTTGGATCAAGCACCAGGGTCAAGATGGTTCTGCTTTGCATATTCTGCTCTCAGAAACAAGGGGCTGTTCAGAGGTCGAGGCCTAAGGGAAGTAGAGTTTGTGAATTCTGTGGTTCATTTTGACACTACTTATATGCTGACAGACCTATAGAGCCCTCCTCAGAGATCCTCTAGGCCAGGGCTCCTCAACTTTTGTTGGGGAACTGACCCCCTTGAGAATCTGATGAACGCACCTAACTTTGGATCTCCTGGAGCCTATCATGGACCACTGGGGGCAGGATTTCCCAGTGGGAAAGGCACCATTCTGAAGAGCAGCGGCAAATGGCTGTGATCATCCTCTCTCATTTATATATGGAAACAAATACAAAAGCAGTTTCCTTTTATTTCTCCTGATGGAAGATGATAATGCTTTTTAAATTATGTGTTTAGGTGGGTTATATTATCCATGAATTTCATTTCAGAATAGTAAGAGGGGTATTAAATGCTATATGTTATAAAAGAGAGGTGTTTGGTCTTTAAAGGAGTCTACAAATCCCAGATTAAGACCTCCCACTCTAGAAGAGCCTGGCTGGCTCACTTGCTAGAATGTACGACTCTCTCTCTCTCTCTTTTTTTTTTAAAGATTCCACTTATTTGGCAGAGTGAGAGACAGTGAGAGCAGGGACAGAAGTAGGGGGAATGGGAGAGGGAGAAGCAGCCTCCCCGACAAGCAGGGATCCTGACGCAGGGCTCGATCCCAGGACCCTGGGATCATGACCTGAGCCAAAGGCAGACGCCTAACAACTGAGCCACCCAGGTGCCTGGAGATTTTGACTCTTAATCTCAGGGTTGTGAGTTCAAGCTCCACACTGGGCATGGAGCCTACTTAAGCACATAAATAAAGACCTCCTGCTGTAGCCCACTCTTCTCATTTTAAGGAGAAGGAAAGCAAAAGCTAATTATTTAGAGACACTTGGAGAGTTGGTGGCACAGCTGGACTCAGAAACCAGGCCTGCTGGAGCCTGGCTGGGCTCTCTTGCCCCCAGCACTGCCTGGAAGTACCATGGAGCCTTCATCCAGTGTTTTAGGCCTCCTGTTCCACCTCATGCACTCCTGGTGGACAAAGTTCAGATCTTTAATGCTGAATCTTCTTCTTTCCTAATAGAGTATTCTACAGTCAGGCCCCCAGGAAACATTACTCTAGAGAAAATAAGTGAAATCAGTTCAGACTTTGTTTCTCCTTCTCCCTACGTTAAGCACACTTGGGCAAGGACCAGACCAGCCTGGGAAGGATTAATGTGTTCTTGCCATTGGAGGCTGGCTCAGAGTTTTAATTTCTCCACTGGGTGATTATGTTCTACTTTGCAGGGAGTCGCATCCTTCTTCAAGGGCACTGCCCTCCCACAGGTGAGCTTGTAACCTAACACTGGGTTCTCTCTGGGCTCCAAGCAACAGCTGATCCCACCTCATTGTCTTTACACCTGGGAAGCGGACGTGGTGCTGCGACCTGCCTTTAATCCTCCTTGGAATGGACAAGAAGCAGCACCCAGTCAAGGCCCTGCACGCAGATAAATGTTCCATCTGGGAATGTAACCAAGAGCTAAAATAAATTTGGGGTTTGCAAACCTAAGCCTGATTATGGTGTAAGGTATCCTGGTCCTTTTTCAGGCTGCCTCCTTCAGATACTACAGTCACGGGCAATGCTGGAAAATGGGCTGGGCGCTGCTCCTGGCTGTGTGATCTCAGGTAAATTACTTTCCTGGTCCAGGACTCTACTCTTGCCTGTCACATCAGGGACAGAGCTGATCATCTCTAGGATAGGCTATTGCCTGGAGATCTGGACCAAGACTTTAGGATTCCCTCATGTCTTCCATCTTTTTGTGTGTACGTGAACTGCTTTGTGGGAGAGATAACATCCCTTCTCTATAACTCAGCTTCCCTGTCCATTAGGGGGAAAAAAAAATCAAGCTTAAGGGCACATGGGTGGCCCAGTCAATTAAGCATCTGCCTTCAGCTCAGGTCATGATCCTGGGGTTCTGGGATTGAGTCCCACGTCGGGCTCCCTACTCGGCAGGGAGCCTCCTTGTCCCTTCTCCTTCTGCTTCTCCCCCACACCAACCTCTACTCGTGCTCTTACTCCCTCTTTCTCTCAAATAAATAAAAACTTAAAAAAAAAAAAATCAAGCTTCAGGGCACCTGGATGTTCGGTTGGGCATTTGCCTTTGGCTTGGGTCATGATCCCAGTGTCCTGGAATCAAGCATTGGGTTCCTTGCTCCTTGGGGAGCCTGCTTCTCCCTCTCCCTCTGCCTGCTGCTCCCCCTGCTTGTGCGCGCTCTCTCTCTCTCTCTCTCTAATACATAGATAAAATCTTTAGAAAAAAATGGGTGAACCCTTTAAAAAAATTCAGACTTCTTTATAAAATATGTACCGTGGATAATAGTATCTAGGCTAGTGTGCCAGGCCTTGTTCTTGTTGAAGCATACAATAATACGCCTTCTCCTCCAAGGACCTGGCTGCTTGCTCACTAACAAGAATATTCCTCCCCAGGGAGCCATACCATAGAGCATCTGTGAGGAAGGGGTGGTTGAGACCAAAGGTTGCCTGGCAGGTGGGGAAGTACACAGCATCGGAGGTTGGGGTGATCGTGTGAGAGACAACTGGGCCCCTAGAAACAGGGCACAGGGCTTCTCCCATCTCTAGGACCATCTCCAGGATGGCCCTTCTCCCCACACTGGTCTTGCCCTAATGATAATGATGTCTACAGTGTGTTGAATGCTTGCTGCACACCAGGCATTATGCTAAGTGCTGCCTATTTAATCATCATGTATCCCCATGAGGTGGAGAATTTGATCCCCATTGTAGCAATCAGGAAACTGAAGCACGGGGAGACTAAGTCACCTGCCTAAGAACTAATCAGTAGGCAAATCCAAGTCAGCTCGATGATAAAGCCCTTGCTCTCATTGATTTTCCACGCCTGGCACATTGGCTCTGATAGAAAGGAAACTGGAGATTTGAAGGGCTTTTTGTGTGCATGTATGTGGTTTTTCTGCTTACAAATGTAGTACATGGTCATTGTAAAATAAGCTAGTTGCAGAACTAGTGAAAAAGCCCTCTAGAAGCTTCCTACCATCCCGGAGATAATCACCATTACAGTTAGCATACATTCCTTCAGAATTCTTTTGAATGTATATACTTAAAAACAACAACAACAACAAAAAAAAACCAAAGTGAGTGTATACCATATGCTATGTTTCATTCTTTTTTTAAAAACATGTATTAGACCCGGGGCGCCTGGGTGGCTCAGTGGGTTAAAGCCTCTGCCTTCGGCTCAGGTCATGATCCCAGGGTCCTGGGATCGAGCCCCACATCGGGCTCTCTGCTTGGCAAGGAGCCTGCTTCTCCCTCTCTCTCTGCCTGCCTCTCTGCCTACTTGTGATCTCTGTCTGTCAAATAAATAAGTAAAATCTTTAAAAAAAATAAAAATAAAAAAATAAAAAAAACAAAAACATGTATTAGACCCTTTACATGTCAATTTATTCTCCTGAATGGGTATAACGTATTTCATGTACCCATGCACCATGATTCATTTAACAATACCTTTTTAAGGTCATTTGGTTTATTGCCAGTTGCCCAGGCTGCTAAGAGCATCCTTGTACCTCTATTTTTGTGCCTTTGTGTAAACATTTCTGTAGGATAAATTTCCGGAAGTAGCATTGCTGAAAGGGAATTTTAATTGATACTATGAAGTGGAGGGATGTAAAACACTTTCAAATGCCTGTTTGCCAAAAAAAAAAAAAAAGAGGGACGCCTGGGTGGCTCAGTTGGTTAGGCGGCTGCCTTCGGCTCAGGTCATGATCCCAGCGTCCTGGGATCGAGTCCCACATCGGGCTCCTTGCTCGACGGGGAGCCTGCTTCTCCCTCTGCCTCTGCCTGCCTCTCTGTCTGCCTGTGCTCGCTCTCTCTCTCTCTCTCTAATAAATGAATAAAATCTTAAAAAAAAAAAAAAAGAGCCCATTTGCCATTTTTCTTATTCCTCTTGGCTAAACTTCCTGTTCGTGTTTTGATCAAGGTGGAGATAAGCTCAGAGGGGTCAAGACTGGGCTTTTCAGCATTCTGCTCACTTAGGATCCCAGCCCCCACCCAGGCAGTTCTGCCTCTCTGACATCTGCAAAGGAGCATTCCCCAGAAACGTTTGGTCACAGTCACAGATCCAGTTAAACTTGGACCAGAGAGCAGGTCACCTTGTGATCACCTTGTGATCACCTTGTGAGCACCTAGGACCATGACTCACCTCAACCTGGTAGTATCAGGTCAGAGATCTGCCCTAGGTTCATTTCCTCATCTGTGTAAGGAGAGTGTTGAGCTCATGGAGCCCCACATCTAGTTCTCAGAGTCTGACAGCCTAAATGCATGGAGTGAGAGGGACCCCAGAGGCAGACAGCTAGGGCAGGGGCTTTAAGCCAAGAGAGAGAGACTTACAGATGCCAGGATCGCTGCAGGTGAGGGTCCCATCCTCAGGCACCAGGTGGGCATTGTACCTCTGATTGGAAAGCACCTCTGTCATCTCGCCTGCCCGCTGCCGCTCCCCCATCTTGGTCTTCAGGAAAATCCCGAAACCGATGTCCGAACCTTCTGATGTGAACTGCCACCTGCCGGGGACATCTGCCCATTCAGACCTGATTGTGTCTGTGTGCATACTCTCTGTGGGTCCTGCCCCCAAGTCTTCTCCCACCCCAGCCCAACCACTGGCACCCTAGGGCTGAAAGGCACAGGTGGCCTGTCGGGGTACAGAGCACTACCTGAGGACACAGCCAGGGAAGAGGATCTCATACTCCACTTGGTGGGAGGAGCCACGAGAAATCTGCACACTGTGTTCATACTGCTGTTTCACCTGATCTCGCACATAATACTTCTTGGGGATGTCACCCCCATAGTTGATCTAGAAGCAGGGCACAGAGTGAACTGGAATGTGCATTTGAGCCAGGCTTCCCTGGTGATCCCTAGCCCTTCTGGGTTCTTCAGGGGACTACACAGCCCATACCTTGGACTTGCACTTGGGGTTTCCATCAGGATCAGTCATGGTGCCCCCATACTCCACAGGCAGCTGGTCAGGGCTGATATATTTCAATAAAACCTCCTTCCAGTTTGCTGGCAGCAGGGGGAAGGAAGGAGGGAAAAAAAGATCACCACTAGGCAGGATTGCTTCACAGCCCTGGTGGTCAACACAAAACAGGCAGGAAAAACCTGTCTGCCCCAGCACAGAAAACACTGACATTAGGAGCCCATGATGTGCACACAGCTTTGCTGGGGGGTTCAGGAGGCAGCATCACCCAGAAGACTGCCCTTTCCCTGGAACCCCTGGAGTCCATCTCCATTGCCTCTGGCCCATTGAGCAACCTTAAGTAACATCACTCTGTGCTGAGTGAGCCTGGTTCTATCTGCCCCACGAGGCTGCCCGGGCGGGGAGGGGGAGTGAAGGGAACTAACTACTTGAGAGGATGCCATAAACTATTAACTCCCTACACATATGAGAGTGTACCGCTCACTCCCAGGCACTGGGTACAAATATCTGGTGTGCAATCAGAGGGAACAAAGAAAAGAGGGAAGGGCATCCCACCAGGAAGGAACAGCAGGTGCGGCAGACAGGAAGGCCTGAATCAACCTGATCTTTCCTGCTTAGACTGAATTCCGGGAGGGTCCGACCATAGGTCTCATCCCCTGCTTTCACCTACACATAATCGTGCCTTACCGACTACACCACTGTCAAGTGGCCCCTTAAATGGGGCTCCCTTGGCTTTACCTCAACCATGACTTCACTTCTGCTGTTTTTCAGCCTGTCTAGCTGCTGGTGACTCGGCTCTTTTTTTTTTTTTTAAATAACCAAGCCCTTGGGACGCCTGGGTGGCTCCGTCGGTTAAGCCGCTGCCTTCGGCTGAGGTCATGATCCCAGCGTCCTGGGATCGAGTCCCACATCGGGCTCCTTGCTTGGCAGGGAGCCTGCTTCTCCCTCTGCCTCTGCCTGCCTCTCTGTCTGCCTGTGCTCGCGCTCTCGCTCTCTCTCTCACTAATAAATAAATAAAATCTTAAAAAAAAAAAAATTTTTTTAAATAAATAAATAACCAAGCCCTTTCCTGACTAGGAGAGTTTGACTCTAGTGCCACCAATGCTGAGAACCATTTCACCACTCCAAATTCCTAAACCAGTATCAGCCAAGCACAATATTTTGATACTGGAAACCTTTCTGTGCCGACTCTATAGACCATATAAATAGGCAGTCATGGGGTATGGACCCAGGGTCCTCGGCTGTGGGGACTGGCTGGAAGCCTCATAGAGGCTGCCCAGGGTCACCCAGCCCTCTGATTTCTAGGGTCCTGGGACCATACTGTTGGAACTGTTGGAAACTGTTGGAAAACAGCTTCTGTGGTCTTGGGGGGGGGATGTAATTTGTGCTTCCTAAGCTCCTCTGACCAGCCCAGCATGAATGTCTTCCATCCTCACTTGAAGATCTGGTATCTTCTGAGCCTGAAGCGGGCTTGGTTGAAAGGGTTTTAGGTGTGGGCGGGAGAACAGTCTGCTGCCAGGAAACCTAGCAGTCTCCTGCTCATAGTGGGCGGTAGCAGCAGCAAAGCCAAAAATCATCAGAGCCTTTTGCTTAGATTTTGTATGTCTTCCCCCAGCTCAGCTGGAGAGTTGGAATAAGGCCAGAGGGGCCCTTCCCATCTTACAGAGAGAGTAACTGAGGCAACAGGAAGCAGAACTTGTTGCTGCCAGAGTCAGGACCAGAACCTAAAAGTTCTGAACTTTCCAGAATGCTTCACGCCACTCCCGGGGCTCACTGATACCCATCGGAAAGATCTCCACTTTCCATGTGTTGCCTAATGGTGAACATCCAGAAACCTTTAGAATCCCTATTACCTACCCCCAAAGTCAACTCCATAGGCGGCACCTGGTCTGACACAAGCCAATGCCAGTCTACCTCTCTGGCCTTTCCTTCCTACCAATTCCTCCTAATGCTCTGGCAAAACTCAGCTCCTCTCTGTCCCTGGCTGGCTTGATTCCTGTGCATCTTCCTTGCTGGCTTCTCCTTGTGCTTTGATGTCCTCCCAGCTCCCTTGCATATCCAACCTGTGTGGCCCTGCCAAGCTCATCAATCACTCCTTCTTCTCCCTGGTGGGCTCCTGCCCTTGAATTCAATCCCCAGGGTTCACTCTTCCGTGGGCAGTCTTTACTCTCAAGCTCTTAGCTGCTGCCTATAACTGCTAACTCCCAAATTTCCAAACCAGAGTCCTCGCCTCAGCTTCAGACTCACGTATCCCCAGTCTCTGTGCATCTCACAGACTCCCCAGACTCAACATCAAGGTTATGTCTGCCAGGCGAACTAAACACATCAGAGTCATTGCAACACTAAGTCACTCACAGCAGCAACCAGAAAGTCATTCTAGATTCCTCTTCCTCCCTCCCTATGCCCAATCTCGGGGTTCTGTTGTACTTCCTAAGTGAATCCCAAATCCCTCCTTTCCTCTCTAGCCCTACCGCCACCGCCGCGCTTGGGTTTGCAACAGCTCTTGTGCAGACGATGACCACAGAGTACAAACTGGTACCTGTCCTTCTCAGGCTTGCCAGTCATATAGGTCTCCATTTAAAGTCTGATCCTAGGGACCCCTGGGTGGCTCAGTTGGTTAAGCCACTGCCTTCGGCCCAGATCATGATCCCAGTGTCCTGGGATCGAGTCCCACATCGGGCTTCTTGCTCAGCGGGGTGCCTGCTTCTCTCTCTCTGCCTCTGCCTGCCACTCTGCCTGCTTGTGCTCTCTCTCTCTCCCTCTCTCTGACAAATAAATAAAGTCTTAAAAAAAAAAAAAAAAGTCTGATCCTGGTCCTTTCCCCCACGTCCACATTTCAGAACTCTTCTCTGGTTCCCAACAGCCTGTGGAGCTGTGTCCCAGCTTCTCAGCACGGTGCCCTGGATTCTCTGTGCCTGGCTCCAGGCAGCCTCTCCAGCTGCACCTCCCCTCTTGCCACGCGCTCTCCAAGACTGCCTGAGCCGAGGTGCACAAGGCCTTCGCTCAGTGCTATTCTTTCTGCCCGGTGGCTTCCTGCCTGGCTTCATCGGGTTGCCTCTTACTCATGCCACAGCACTTAGCTGAGGTCGGCATCTGGTCCCACCTGGGTGTCTGGGTTGGGAGGGCTGAGTGCCCCTGCTCCATGTTCCCACCCACGTCTTGATTTCCTTCTTTTAGGTTTAACATAGGGTGCAACTGCCCTTCCCCAAGAGGGCCAGGAGCTCCTCAGGGGACTCTGATACATCTTTGTCACCTAGTCCAGGGCTGACCCAGGGTAAGTGTGCATCAAAGGAAGCCGTTCCTAGGTGCCCCTAATTGGAAGCAACCTCTCTGCTCCTATGACGACCTCCGTGCTCCTGGATCCTACTGCTACCATCAGCAGAGGAAGTCTTCACCCTAGCCACCTCTAAAGCTATCCCCAGTTTGGGTCATGGGCCAACTGGTGGCACTGAGAAGAGTCTGAGCTACTCACCCCCCAGGACCATGATCTTCTTGCGGGTGTCCTCACTCAGGAAGGGTTTGATGAGGTTGTAGGCCACAGGAAATAGCTTGGGGGCTGGAAGAGAGACCAGGTGTTGTGAGACCCAGAGCACAGTCCACTCTGTCCCTGACAGTGTCCTCCACAGCCCTGTGTCAGGTCAGCCCAGGGTGGGAGGTTTGGCACGGGCACTTCTTTGACTTCCGGCTTCCCTGTCTGGACAGCGGGTCTAGTCTTCCTGTGTCACCGGTCTGAGTGGTTCCAAGGAGGCAAAACATCTGAAAAGCTTTGTAAATCATAAATCCGTCTGCTTATGTCAGGGGCCCTCGGATCCCCTCCTCTGGCTCACCCCATTCCACTCTCCTGAATCTGTCCCAGGAACATTTTGGGCCCTTCTTTCCCATTTGACTTCATCACAGATAGTTCCCAACTTACCTTTAACAATGAAAAGACGCTTCAACGTTTCAGGGTAATTTTCCTCAAACATGCAGAGAAACTGCAGAAACAAAAATCACTGAGTCCAGCACACCCTGCTTCCCCCAGGCCAGATGGGACCTCCTAGCAGAGGGGCCTACTCCCACTTTCTCTCCTCTTCCCACCCGCACCCCCCAGCCCTGTCCCTCACCTCCCCATAGGCCTCTACCGCAGGCTTCCAGAGATGCTTAAGGCCAAGCCCCTCGCAGTCATAAATCAGGGTGACGGTCTCCACCTTCTTCCCCATCTGCAGGGGACAGAGAGGCAGAAAGTCACAGCAGGTTGCTACCCTGCAGAAACCTACCCCAGTTCAGGGCAGGAAGCTGATTTTTTGATGTGCCCGTAGGGCGACCAGATCTGGGCAGGGTCGTATCTAGGGTTTTCCAAATTGAGATAAGCAGCCCAAGGCCAGAATTATGGCCAAGGCTAGTCACTCTTTCTGCCTAGCTGTCCCTGTTCTCATCCAGTAAACAACTGGGTGGATCTAGGTTATATCTGAGGTCTCTTCTGTTCTGCAGTCCGACCTGGTGGCCTCCCTCTTCCTCTGTGTGTAGCACCTGGTAGGGCTCAGTCCGTGGGGCCTCGTGGGCCTACTGATTGGGCACAGAGCCTCTCCGTCCAACCTAAGCCCTGAAGGGTGCCCACTGAACACTTCTCTGCATCCACAGCCTATAGGGTCTCTGGACACGCTAGGCTCTCAGTGCATGTTTGCAAACAACGGTGTTGAAATGTTCCCAAACCTATGACATCATTTCACTGGATCCTTACGCAGGCTCAAGAGGAAGGCAGGAGAGAAGATCCAGTTTTTTCCTGGAGAGGGAATCACCTGTCCTCTCTTTTTCAAATACAGAATCAGAGAAGCACAGACTCTCAGCTCATCTACACTAGCAGTGCCCGGATACTTGTCCAAGGAGAGGCTGGGCCATGACAGAGATCTTACCAGTGCCTGGATGAATGAGAAATGCGATGACAGTATAGTATGTTATTTAGGAAACTACATTTCTCTGATTTAAAGAACGGCCCTTCATTCTGAGACTATGCCATTCCTATAATTTGGGGGTTAATCAAGACAACAGTAGCCAGTACATTTTCTTTTTTTAAGTCCTTACTTGGAAAAAAAAAGTACGAATCTGGCAATGTAGGTCCATCCCTATAACTTGGAGATTTCACTCATCCGTGAAATCCAAACGTCCGTGCCTCAGCCCAGAACCTGTGCTTAAATCCCCGTGTGATATGCCTGCTTCTGGTGGAACAGCTCCATGGTGGTAAACTCACTCTCCACCATGCTAAGCCCACTCGCCTTTTTGGTCTGGCACGCACACTCCTGCAGAAGCCGCTCACAGTCCCGCATCTTAGTCTTGAGCAAGTCCTGTTTGGTGGCTGAGAGGAGCAGCCCCTTGGCATCCAGAGGTCCAATGACATCGTACCAGATGGGACAGCCGTCCAGGTCATAGCCACACATGCCCCCTGACAGATACTGCTGGACCACCTAGGCAAAGACACAGACCAGGCCTCCAGTCAGCACATCCCGGGGCCTTCCCATGGGTTCATTGGGCTCTCCCTCAACAGCCTTTCCCCCTGGGTGCTAATGGATACCCACTCTGGGAACCATTTGGGCTCACCCGGCATTGTCAAACCTTTCCTCTTGAGGGCCCCAGTCCGGTGGCCTTCAGGACACAGACTGTGAGTGCAGCAGACCTAACTAACACAGGTTTGGGGCAAGATCATCTGTCCTCACCTCGGGAGGCTGCCAGCTCGTGATGTTGTCAATGTCCTTTTGCTTTCGGAACTCCACATGCTGCAAACATAGAGGTAGGGCTTAAAAAAAAAAAAAAAAAAGAAGGCAGGGGTGGCAGAACCCCTTATAGGCATCTAGCAATAGGTGACACTGTGTCTCAGGTACATCATAAGAAGGCAAGTGGTGGGACTGGAAAAGAAGGCACTGCCTGTTTCAGAGATCCGGGCAGAACGGATTGTAATTCTTAGCTGGGCCAGAACTATGAAAGCTCTGTTTCAGGAAAGATAATGCACTTTGTCCCAAAGGGATAAGGCAGCAACAGCAGCCAGCTAATACTCAGATCAGCCACACAAGTCAGAAACTGTGATCAGGTGGGCAGGGTGGGCAAAGGTAGTCCAACCCCAGTGTGATTCTGATGGGTGGGAACCGAGACAACAGTGAGCTATATCTAAATGGAGCTCACCTTCCGGAGCATGGCCTCAGACTTCTGCAGGTCGAAATTTCTTGCTGTAACAGGGAAATGTGGTCAGGATTAGACCAGCGGGCTGGGCATCCAAGGACAGGGAGATTTCCCTATTCCTGTGCTGGGGCTGGTTCCTCTCCAACTTCACCCCAGCTGACTTCCAGATGACCCCAGATGCAGAAACTTAAGAGGAGTAACTCCACTAAGGGGTTTCTAGAATACCACAGCCCCCGAAGAACAGGTCAAGGATCACGGCATGTGGGTACAGTCTTGTAACGCTGGGGTCCAATGAATTTTACCCTCGTGGATACAAGAGGTAAAAGATCTTATCTCCTCTCAGGGAAAGTGAACCCTGGACACCCTTATCATTCAGCCTTCCCCCTTTATACAAAGTCAACCTCCTTCATTTTCTGAGAACTTGACCCATAGTTCAAAGATGAACATAGCTGCCCTGTCATCTGGGGTGGACCTGGCAGAACATCCCAGGACAAGAGAAGGGTTGATGAGCCTCCGGTCAACCTTGCCATATTTTCAAAGGATCCACACATACCCTAATAGGACACAGAGGGCCCTCCTCCCAGGGTTCCTGGAAAGCTTCAGAATTAAAGAGTTCACCAGGGCCAACTCTTCATTTCATGCTCCCACCCCAAGTCATCCTGCTTAAGCTTGAACACGAAGACTTCACTGCCCCCCAAAAGCCACCTGCTTCCAGATAATTCAAGTGGCCACTTGCACTTAGCACTCATTGTTACACTGAGCGGAGACCCACAGCCAAAACGCTCTGAGAGTAGGGTCCTTTCCTCAGCCATGTGACAAGGTTTCCAATACGGGTGAATTCTGTGCTGCCCCCTGCGTGCCCTTGGCTGTCACATTGCCCCTCTATGGATCCTTCCCCTGACTGTTCCTTGCAGCCTGGTTTCAAGTCCATGCACAGGACTTCCCTTTGGATGTTTCCCAGTCTGCAAGCGCCCTACTTCAAAAGCGCGCTCCATGGAACTGTGCACGGTGCGAGGTGTTGCCTACCCTTCTCCGATGAAGCCTGAGAACTTTCTTGGCAACAGTCATACTCTTAACTCAGATGGAGCTTACAGTCAACTGAACCTCCCAAATCCTTTTCAGCTGTGCTGTTGCTAAGCCTCCATCCCATATGTTGTGAGGTGGTTTTCTGGATCCATCCCTATCAGATTTCATCTTGTGACAGCTCGCTCCAGTTCATCCTTTAAAGAGTTTCTGAGACGCAGACTCTGAGCAGTTTTGCCCACTGCCCTATGAACTGTCCCTCCCAGCCTTATGTCCTCTGTGGATTGGACTGCCATCAAGATCTGCTGACAGCCCTGGGATCTGGGCCAGACAGGCTGCCCTCTGGACTATCACCGGTCCCTTAATCACTGATCTCTGAGAGTGGCCAAGCACATTCCCTGACTCTGCTATCATGAAATCCACTCAACTGTCCTGCACCCAAAGGGTGCAGGTTTGCCTCTCAGCCCTTCCCCTTTCTCCCAGTCTGACCTTGGACGAGACACTCCACATCGCCAACTGAATCATCTATATGATCTAGAAACACATGAAAAAACAAAGCAACCTACTGTCATGATGGGGGAGCCCAGTTGGTCTGTGAAAGTGGGCATGGTCCATAGGAACAGGAGTGCCAGGCTCCAACAGCCAGGGTCTTCTTTGAGGGCCCTCCCCGAGTTGCCACTTGACTGTGGCAGTACCTGGCCCAGTGCCTCCCTATGCCTGCTGAGTCAGGCCTCTCCAGGGCTCCTGTGCCCTGGCTAGGCGCAGATCAAAGCTTGGCTTAGGTCAATGCCAGATATGACCTAGGAGCAGCTGTCCTAGAACCTGATTTGATAACTTCTAAGTCCTGGTGAAGGAAACTCCAACCTGCTTTGCCCCCTACCTCCCCAACACCGCCCTATCTCCCCAACATGCACACAGTTGCTATTGCCTGTGCATTTTCATCTGGCCTTCAGACCTTGCTGGGAAGCCCAGAGCTCAGCCCCAGTCAGGGGGAAGCAGTAAAGATTCCTGTGCCTGCTCTCAGGGCCGGGGCCAGAGGGGTGGGTGGGGGGAGCAGAAAACGGAACCCATGTGAGAGGAAAGGGGCCAAGAGTGAAAGCCTGAGCTCACACCTAGGTTAGAGAAAGGCATTCTGTCGGCATGCAAGTTGAAAATGTTCCCTTTAGAAGCAAAGGTAGAGAGGGAAAAGGTTTCCATTAAAAAAAAAGGGCAACAAAAAACCTAATTGAAATTCACAGTAGAGTCTAACCAGGCCTGAGCTCCTGCCCAGGAAATGTGAGGCGCAAGTAAAGTAGTGAGGAGACACTTCCTCTGTCTGAAGAGGCCAAGCTTGGCTTGGGCAGGGGGGTGGCCGGGGAGAGGCAGTCGTGGCTTAAAGGAGAGAATGCTGGCCCGGGACTCTGAGGCCCTGGGTTTCTACCTGGATTCTGCTCCTTATTAGCTGTGTGCCTTTGGGTATGTGCCTTCCCCTCTCTGAGCCTCCACTGTTTCATCTGGCAAAAAGAGGATGACAGGGGTGCCTGGGTGGCTCAGTGGGTTGAGCCTCTGCCTTCAGCTCGGGTCATGGTCCCGGGGTCCTGGGATCAAGCCCTACATCGGGCTCTCTGCTTGGCGGGGAGCCTGCTTCCTCCTCTTTCTCTGCCTGCCTCTCTGCCTACTTGTGATCTCTGTCAAATGAATAGATAAAATCTAAAAAAAAAAGAGGATGACAATACTCTTCGATATTCTTGCAAAGAGAGGGGTTATCCCAGGACTGGGGAGTTGGGAATGTCAGGGAAACCAACTGCCAGGAGCCCAGGTAGCCTCCCCGAAGATAAAAGGGCTGTGCTATTGTTCAGCTCTCTGAAACCACAGGTCTCTACCTACCAGCAAGCAGCCCGGTGGTGTCTTTGATCATCTTGCAGCTGGCCCTTTAAGGCAGCACAACCTTCCCACGCTGCCTACCCACCCGCTTCTAGCTACAGCCCTTCAGCAAATGCTGGACCAAAATATCCTCCAGCCCTGGACTGACTCCACTGCGCCCCCCTACTGCCCCTCCACCCAATCTGAGTGGGCTGGAGGGGGGGTGGGCAGGGGGAGGCATGTCACAACATTTGTGGGGGGGGGACTGGGCAAGTGGCACTTCCAGAGGCACACGGGGCACCCTATAGCTTTCCTGGCTTTCCTGCCCTGGGGTGCCTACTAGCAGTTCCCCAGAGCATGCCAGTTCCATTTCTGGGCAGAAAAGAAAAATACATCCCTTCACCTGTCCCAGGACCCCTAGAGGATGCCTGTGTGTGTTTGTGTCTAAAAATACTCATGCATGATGTGTACTTTAATATTCGGGGCTATCGTTCTACAACAGAACCAACTCTGCCATCCTCACGCGATAGAATTTTCTCTATTATTTCAATGTCTGGCAATAAAGTATAAAGAAAAAAAAAACTGTGCCACAGGAAGTGGAGAGGGTGGCGCATGACTCGAACCACAGGAGAGGAGAAGAGAAAAAAGAAAGGGGAAATTTCAGGAGTCGGGACAGGGGGTTGAGTTGGACTCTGATGCGAGGAGAAAGCCGTACCCTTCATTAGCGCAGGCAGGGTTCTGTCGTGTTACATCTTGCGACAGGCAGGGCACCCCGTCTGGTCTTGTTCTACCAAAACTATATGTAGTTCCTAAAGTAGATGTGCACCCCCGGCCCACGTGCCACAGCCCGGCCAGAGCTGGAACTTGAATGTGGCTCTGGAGCTGGGTGGTGGCTCGAGCGGAGTCTTGTCAACAGAGGTAAAGCTGAGTGCCCCCCACAATCCCCACCGAACGCACTTTGCCCCTCCAGCAAGCTGCTGAAACAGCTGGCCTGCCATCCCCAAAAGGCCCCAGAGGGGGCCAGCCTCTCCTAGGGGCCTGCACTCTGGTTCAAAACTTGGTTCTCCCTTTGACTTCCCACATGCCTGGGTCTTCCTAGGCTTTTCCTCAACCTGCTTCCCCAAGCCCACCAGCAGAGAGGATTTACAGAGGGAAAGGAAAGTGCAATGTGCTGGGAGTCAGCCCACCAGTTCCTACCTTCTCTCTGCCTGTGGCTCAGGTGCTGTGTGACCTGGAGCAAGTTACTTCACCTCTCTGAGTCTCACTGTTGTTATTCCACCCAACAGGAGGGTCAAGGTTATATAACCACCCAGGGCCCTCTTGGTTCTAATGGTTGAATTCTCCAGATTCTCAGATTGCCAGGGGCAGGATTTCCAGGGGGTACCATTCTGCTGCCCAGAACGAGCCCCTGCCCCAGCCTCCCACAGCCCCTCTTCCCTTACCTCGGAGCCAGCGCAGGAGAAAATAGTCATCTGGATTCGGCAGGGTGGGCAGCACATCCTGGACATTCTCCCGAAACTGTAGGGAGAGGTAGGAGGGTGAGTGGCAGGTCCCCTCCCTGACCACCGCCAGCCCGGTGTTCTCCACAGGGACTCGGCTGGACCCCACTTCAACAGGGGTCAACTCTGCAGACACTGGCTGAGCACACGGGCTGCGTGGTGCACTCAGTTGCCTTGGTGAATAGCAAGGAGATGGTGGGAAGGGAGTAACACATAACCCCTGCCTGTCTGTTTGCCCTTCCACACTCCAGTGTGGGGGGGAAGCCATAGGTTATCCCTGCTATCTGTGATAGTAGACGCTTGGGGATGTGCCACAATCAAACGGTCCATTCACCAAGCATTCCCTGTGTGCCCAGCACTGAACTTGGCACTTATCTTATTCATGCCTCACTCAGAGTCCCTAGAGGTACTACTGTCCCCATTTTACAGATGAAGAAATTAGAGCTCAGAAAGGCTAAGTAACATGCCCAAGGTTGAACAGCTAGTGATCAGCAGGGCTGGGATGCAACCCCGCCACCCCCACCACCCCCCTCGTCTGTCCGAGGCAAAAGCATGCACGCTTTCCACCGTAGTCTTCTGCCCCATGGTAATGGACTGGTGAGCAATGGGCTGGGGAAGTGAAGGAAGGAAGAGTCTGATGGTGATGGGCCCAGGAAGACGGTGGTCTCATCCGATTCAAAGAAAGTTTGTGTTGCACTTGAAGGACTTCAAAGGTAGCAGGAGAAGGGTGGAGGACAAACCAGGTGGGAAGGAACGGTTTCAACAGGAAGCCAAGAAGGGAAAGGGCAGGGAGTACCAAACAAGAGAGACGGACAGTGACCCCAACGGATGGCCATGTCCACCTCCAAATGCTCACTGCCCTGTAGGTGAGCACAACACACACACCGCCCCCCATGCTCTCCCCATGCCTCCTGCTCCCCACCCCTCACCTTTCTCTAATCACTGACCTACAGGGCAGCCCAAGAGGGGACCAATGAGGACCTGCCACCTCTGCCCCTTGCTGAGGTCAGCCAGGGACACAGATCCTCCCACCCCATCCCCCAAATAGTTCCTGGACTCCCAGGGAAACTGGGCCCAGGCCTGAAGCGGCACCTCACCAAGGACCCTAACCCAGCCCCTGGTTTCCAGTTTAATCACCACCTAATCCCGTCCTCTGCCTGACTTCCCCTGCAGGTCAGCAGTAAAATCTGAAACCTCCCTATCCAGCCTCCCCAGAATGGGGGAAGGCCCAGCCTGGGGCAAAGCCTTCATGGGTTTGGTGCCTCGGCCCCACTGAATGGCAGGAGAGACATCTGTCCCTTCAGCAATGGAGAACTGCTTGGCTATGGAGCCTCCAAACCTGGAGACCAGACCCCATCAATTCTGGGTCTGAGTACAGCCAACCTCCCCTCTCCTACAGGGCAACAAAGAGTAGATTCAGTTGGTGGACAGGGTCTCCAGCCTTCAGACTGTTGCCCCCTCCTCTGCCCAGGTGCCCAGGCAAAGCCAGGCTTACCTCCCAGCCTTCTGAAGAGCCTCTGCCCAAGTCACCAGCCAGGGAGGGGCCTAGATTGCTGGACAGGGGAGGGCTGGTCTGAGCTCAAACTAACCTCAACCCAATGAGTCA
This sequence comes from Taxidea taxus jeffersonii, assembly GCA_003697995.1. Classification (NCBI taxonomy): domain Eukaryota; kingdom Metazoa; phylum Chordata; class Mammalia; order Carnivora; family Mustelidae; genus Taxidea; species Taxidea taxus. The sequence continues at coordinate 8,497 of ML099814.1, read as the reverse complement.
CCCATAGGATCCCAGGCTTCACACATGAGGGTACTCCCTTCGACATCGTGGGGTCCAACCTCTCATTTCCTTTTATCAAGGAGCACACAGAGAAGGACGGCTTTTCCCAAGGTCGCAGAGAGACCTGGTGCCCCAGCAGGGGCTCTCCAAGTGTCCTGAGGAGCTGTCAGGGCCCTGTTTGTGGTGCCCAGTGCCCCTACAAGAGGAAAACCTCCCGGAAATGGGAGGAAACCCGGAGCCCTACCCCTGCCGTGCCCCCAGGGCCAGGCTGCCAGTTTCGAGAATGAATATTGCCTTTGTGCCCTCGGCTGCCTCCGAGGGCTTCCAAGCAACCACTTCTTCCCAGGTGGCACAGCCAAGGGCTCGCTCGGGGCTGAGGCTGGGGTAGCCAAACTTCCCCCTGGCCTCCTCCTCGGCCAATGCAGGGAGGGTGCGGCGGGCCGCTGGGACGAGGGATGCGAGGCGTCAGGTGCTGCCGGCCGCAGCTCCCTCCTCCGTCCGCCTGTCCCGCACGGTCGCCCGCTGCCCGCCCCCCCCCCCCGCGCCCCTGCCCCTTCCCGGCTCGCTGCTGCAGGAGGGCGAGGCCCCGGCCCGAAACGGGGGCCCGGGGGTGGGGTGGGCGGGGGACGGCTCACCTTGGCCAGTGCCTCCTTCTGCTTGGGGCTCAGATCGCCGACTCTGCCGCTCATCGTGGCTCGGGCTCGGGGCGCGGCGGTTGCGGCAGCTGATGGAGCACGGGCTCGTTCTCTGCCGCCGGAGTAAAGTCCCAGCCTTTTGCCCCGGCCGCGGGGCGGGCGGCCAAGCCCCGCCTCTTAAAGGATCCCGAGGGGTGGAGTGGGTAGGGATGCGCAGCGCGCGGAAGCCTCTGGCGCGTCCCTCTCTGTCCTCCTGAAGGCGGAGACCCTGGCAGGAGGCGAGCAGGAGTGCCCACCCGGGCTGAGGCCAGTGGACATTAGAAAGTCAGGAAATCTGGGTTCTAGTCTCAAATCTCTCTTTAGCTCGCTTTGTGACCTTGGACGAGACACCTGTGCTCCTTGGGTCTCAGTTTCCCCATTGAGATGCTATCTAATAAGCTCTCCCGAGTTGGGGTCCCATAGTCCAGAACCTCACTCTCCCAGATGGGAGGGAGCTTGCCCCGTGCCACTGTGGGGGGCCAAGTCCTGAAGCCTAGCATCGCTCTGCGCCCTGTGATGGACAGTGGTATTGGCCATTTCTCCCCCGGGCCTTGCTCTTTTCCTGTTTGCCTCGAGTTTTGGTCCACTCCTGCCAACCCAGCTTTGGAGCCTCTCCGTGTTGACAGGCTTTCCCCTCCACCTGTGAGGCAGGCAGGCCTAGGGGGCAAGCAAGCACAGACCCCTTCTCCCCATCCAGGGCCCTGATCTCTGCTTCCAACCTTCCCAGCTCTCGAAGAGCTGCTCCTGAGGTGCTCACACCCACCACTGCTCCTCGCAGGTAGGAGGGCTTTCTCTCTTGGAGTTAGAAGGCCTGAGTCTGAAACCTACATCCTCCACTTCCCTCTGTCAGACTCCAGCAAGCGACTTCACTCCTGTGAACCTGAACTTCTTTGCTCACTCCACGGGAGGTGATGATTGATTTCAAGTCAGCTTGGGAGGATCAAGTGAGCTATTGTACCTAAGTTGCTCAGCGCAGTGGTGCCTAGCCAAGGGTTCAGGTCTGTGATCCCGCCCTACTCCACCCTGCACAGCCTCCCTTTGCCCCCTGCCTGGCCAGGCTTTGGCCTCTGGATGGGGATGTAGGGTAGACATGGAGGAAGTCGCAAGAAAGCTCAGTGAAAGCCACCCTGCCATCCACTTATCTGCTTCCCCTGCTCCTGCCCAGTGGCTAGAGCTGTGGGTTCCTGTAACTGCAAGTCTGACTTGTGTGATGGATGCCTCCATGCCCTCTTACTGTCCCGCCGTGCCTCACAGCCCCTTCCTCATCCAGTGAAGCCATTTCCTCCTTTCTGAGTTCGATAGCCTTCCCCCTCTGTCTGCCCACCCCCAACCACATACTCTATTCCTACGTGGTAGCAGCTGTTCACATGCCCTGGGCCATTCTTTCCTCCTATTGTGTGCCAGGCCCTAGGCACTGTTCTGGGGACACTGAAATGAATCAGATACTACCTTGCCCTCCCAGAGGTAAAATATGGCACCATCAACCAGAATATAAGACAGAGATAAATGTGTCAAGGAGAGTAAGTACCTGGGAGGTTAAAAGAGGAGAATTTGCTTTGGGTTCTAAGGACCCTAGAAGGCTATGTGGAGAGAGTGGCACTGGAGCTGGGCCCTAAAATATGGGGTAGGAAGGAAAGGGAAAGGAAATCCATTCATTCCATGCTGGCACAATGGCATGAGCCAAGTCTGGGTGGTTGATGGGAAGCAGAGGAAGAATAGGCAGGGAGGACCCACAGAGAGACAATGTATGGCCCTGCTTAGCAGCAGCATCCCTGCTAGAGCGTGAGGTCCTTGGGCACAGGGCCCTGAATCCCTATAAGCTCCCAGCACCCTGCACAGCAGCCTACACACAGAGACTGTGCAAGAAATGTATGCTGAATGAATGAATGCAAGAAATGTCCCAACAGGCGCAGAGCCAGGTGCTGAGGGAGCCCTGGGAAGGAGACACAAGCACATCCGGCATCCGACACAGGCATCCGGCAGCTCACCTCACTTAACAGCCATGGAAAGACCCAGAGAGGGCACGGCCGCAAATCCTGAGTGCTATAACAGATGTGGAGAGCTTTGCCTGGTGCCTGGTGCATGGAAGGCCTCCACTTACAGCCTGGAATTCACACAGAGCCCAAGGAATTCATTCCAGGAGCCCAAGGGCATCTCACCTCTCACAGGGGAGTAGGTGGGGAGGCCCCTGCCAACTCTACACTCAGGTCTCCAAGGGCATAAGAAAGCAGGAGGATCCCAGACTCTCTGGGTCAGAAGGCAGAGGCAGGCTATAGCAGGCGTGCTAGAGACGCTGGGAGGACTTGTGCACCTGAAATAGGTCCACACAGTGAAGGTCTGCCGTGAGGTGCAGAGAGCTGAGGGTCTCGATTCAGCCCTGTTGCTGAGAGGCCTCCCCCAACCCTCCCCCTGAGAGAAATTTTTAGCTGTCCCTGCAGTTATGCCCTAGTTAAGGAATCATGGGTTTCTGGCTTAAGGCAGAAGGCATGGCTGCCTTCCTTGTTGGACACGTGGCTGAAATCTTTATATAAGACCCTTCTGGGGCAAGATGTAGGGCCTATTCAAAGGAAAATAGAACAATAGCCCCTTTACAGTGCTTTATAGTTCTGCAAGTTACTTTCTGATCTAGCTTTTCACTTAAGCCTGTAGTGACCCTCTAAGTCAGGTGATTTATTGAGGAACCTAGGGAAGGAGGCCATCCTGTAAGAGTACTTGCTGATTTAAGACTTGCACCCAAGTCTCTGGCTTCTGGGCCCAGTGCTTCCAGGCACCCACACGCTGCGGTGCGGACTAGCCTGGGGGTTTCCTACACAGGCTCCCTAGGAAAGCACAAGGAAAACTTACACCCAGCAGGAAATCATCCTCAGCCCTAAACAAGCCCCCCGGGAATCTAGAATTACCCACGATAAAGGTCTAAGTGAAGTACCCTTCTTCCTGTCTGCCCTTCCCAGATCCTGTGACTGCCTGCTTCTCCTTCCTCCACTGAAACTTACCTAGCTCTGGCCCACTATGGAACAGCTAGTTAATCTGATAATATAAATCCTGGACTAATAATCTGGTCACCTAATAATCTGGTTACTAAGAGAGAGCCCCTCCTCCACAACCCCACCTTTCCTCTCATCCCCTACCCCTGTCCTGCAAGTCTTGCTCCCTGCTAGGTATGTTGTTCACCTGCTCAAGAATCTGCAGTAGCTCCCTAGTCCCTTCAGGAGTCAGCCCAATCTCACCAACTTGCATTCGAGGCCAAGGCCTATCCTGTCCCAGCATCCTTTGTGGGCCTCAACTGCCACTCTTCCACTCCACACACTTTCATTTTTTTAAAAGATTTTATTTATTTATTTGAGAGAGAGAGAAAGAGCATGAGCAGGGGGAGGGGCAGAGGGAAAAGCAAGCTCCTCACTAAGTAGGGAGCCACACCGCAGGGCTCAATCCCAGGACCCCAGGATCATGACCTGAGCTGAAGGCAGATGCTTTACCAACCAAGCCACCCACTGGTCCCCACACACTTTCATTTTAGTCAAAGAAGCTCCCTGCTATCCCTCAGATGTTCCTTGGCCCTCCTGCCTCTGTCATAGTTACTTCCCTCTCCTGTTTCCTCCTGCCAGATTCTCCCTGGCCTTCAAAGCCCTGATCAAAGCTGTTTCCAGGAACTTCTTCCTGATCTAACCAATCCAACATGAGTCCTACTAAACAGCAGCCCCTCTCTCCTGACCTTGACACTGACTGCTCTGTGTTGCAGTGGTTGACTGTCAGGCAATAGCCTGGCCCAACAGGAAGAGCCCAGCTTCGTCGTCAGGCAGGCCGCAAGTGAGATCCAAGTTCTTCTGCTTTACAGCTCGGTAACCAGCGTGCTGTGTGGAGTATAACTTGCCAGGCAAGGTAGTGTTACACCTGAAAGAAGGCTGCCAAGCCTAGGAGATATAGGAGGAGCGTGGGCTAACTAATGGTTCTAGACTTGCCAGGTAGTGGGCTGAGATGCCTCTAGGAGGTGGCTGTGGGATCAGGCAGGAGCACTGGACTGGGAGTCCAGGACCAGGGCTTTCAATAGTGTTCTCGCGAATGTGCTTCAGTGACTGTTTAGCAGTGAGCGCCGGGGAAGGAAGGGGTGGGGGTGTTCCTCTGGGCTATCTGCCTTGCCTCTGGGCCTTGGATGACTCTTCTCCAAAATAAGGTCACTGACCTCCAGATCAAAGTCCCCTGGGGGACTTGTCCTGATTCTCTGGTGCCCTCAGGGAAAGGGGGTGGTGCCGAGATTGGCACAGTGGTTTGAGAGTCAGAAAAAACAATCTTTCAAACCCTTCAACAAATATTTGTGGAACACTCTACTTCCATGGGGCCAGCACAGCTGAACTCTCTGGAAAGCCCCTGTGCTTGCAGGTGACCCTGCAGAAGGACCCTGACTCCTCCCTCCTTGCCTCCTCTCCTTATCCCAGCCCTGCCATGCGGGGTTTCAGCTGCCTTAACTTTCTTTCCAACAAAATGGGGAAGGAATGAAGAAATCCACCCTCCCTGGGATGACATGGCCATGACAGCAGCAGAATGAGGAAGTGACAGTGATGGGCTCACTCCTGTACCTGCCTGCACTCTCCTCCAGGTGGTCTAGGCTTCAGCTCCTAAATGGAGCTGGGAGCCAGAGCACCTTTCATTCCTTGGCTCCGTAAGTACTTAGGTAGAAGGTATGGTGCCAGGCAGGGGAACACCTGGGGGAAGGAGGCTGACCAGGCCTTGCCCTTAAGAAATTCCTGGTCCACGTGGAGATGGCTAAGGCAACAGGTCATTTCAGCCCAGTGCGGCTGGTGCTGCCATATTGGTGCAGTCAGGAAGCTCCCCATTCCGGGTCAAGGGGTCAAGGGGTGGGGCATCTCAGGTTCCCCAGAGACCTGATGACTAAGCAGGAGTTGGCCACACTGGAGGGGACAGGAGGCCTGGAAACCACTCACTCCTTCCTCCCTCCCTCCCTTCCTTCCTTCCTTCCTTCACATATTTCACTGAGCACTGTGGAAGTCCTGGAGTAGGAAAATTGCCCTCAGGGAACACACAATATCGGGATTGGGGGCATGCCCAGCCTGAGCTTGGTCTGTGGATAAGTGAGAGGGGAAGTGGGGGTCAGATAAAGAATCAGCCCTGGGACGCCTAGGAGGCTCAGTTGGTTAAGTAGCTGCCTTCGGCTCGGGTCATGATCCCAGCGTCCTGGGATCGAGTCCCACATCAGGCTCCTTGCTCGGCAGGGAGCCTGCTTCTCCCTCTGCCTCTGCCTGCAACTCTGTCTGCCTGTGCTCGCTTGCTCTCTGTCTCTCTAACAAATAAATAAATAAAATCTTAAAAAAAATAAAAAAGAATCAGCACTTAGGGGTACGTGCATGTAGGAGGGGCAAGTGTCAAGAGGGAACTTTGAGCGATGGGGAGGGACTATCCCAAGAAGCTTGAGCTGAGTATGTTCTGTGTGGGCCATGGGAGTGGGGAGATCCTTCTCCTTCAGGGACCTCAGCATTCTTGATGTAGAATCAGACTGGAACCTCGGGCAGGGTACATTCAGACTACGGGTGGAGAGTGCTTTTGAAAAGTGGAGGTTGGCAAATGAGTCTCCCTTGGGGAGGGTGGGGTGTGTGTAGGAGAGGGGGCGGGATAAGGAGCCCCTGATCAGGCCCCTCAGGTCCCAGCCCCAGCCCTGGGCAGCCCAGCTGCCCAGGATAGAGGATGGCAACCCCTTTATTCCCTAACTCTTTCCCCCACTTCCCAGCCCCCACTGAGGAAGGCAGGGGTCTTCAGAAACTTCAGTGGTGGAGGTGGCAGCCAGGGCACTGAATGACTTCATTCTTCCTTGGCAGCTCTTTGGCCCCTCCTGGGGTGTCTCCCCCTGAGGCAATGCAGGGAGAGCCAATGAAGCAATCGTGGACCTGGAGCCAGAGGCCTGGAACAAAACCCCAGCTTGGGGGAGGGGTGGGGGTAGGGAAGGGCAAAGTCACCTGTTTTCTCCAGGTGCCTGTTATCTAGGGAGAAAAATAATCCATGCCTCTCTCCCGGGGCTGCTGTGAGAATTCCAGGTGGATAATGGCTGGAAAAGTGATGGGTGCACAAAGTGGAGCATTATTAGTACTATTAAGTGTTTTTTCTGAAGGCACAAGAGAACAGGAGAAACCCAGCCCGCCGCCAGGCTCCTCCCAAGGAACCCACTTCCTTGTCACTTCCGCAGTCCACCCTGGCTTTGCAAAGATACAAATCCCCTCCCCGCCCCACTTCCCACAGCCAAACCCCTCTAATTAAGTCCCTTACCTTCCCGGCTATCACTGTCTAATCCCTAAGCCCTTTCTCACCAGTCTCCAGTTGTCTCAGGGAGTCAAATCCCTTTAGAATGAGGTGGCCCAGTTAACTGTGAACCCAGAGGCTGGGGGCAGGGAGCAGGGACTTCAGGACTCCCCTGGAGTGGAGGGGAGGGCAGAGGAGGGCAGCAAGGGTGCTGGAGACCCTGCCCAGGCTCTGGACTGGCTAGCACGAGCCTGGAGACCTCCCTTGGGAAGAGTGGGTTTTCATTTCTAGCCCTGTACCCTGCATCTGAGATAGAATCCAGATTCTTTTTTTTTTTTTAAGATTTTATTTATTTATTTGACAGATACAGATCACAAGCAGGCAGAGAGGCAGGCGGGGGGCGGGGGGGAGCAGGCTCCCTGCTGAGCAGAGAGCCTGATGAGGGGCTGAGGGGCTGGGTCCCAGCATCCTGGGATCATGACCTGAGCCGAAGGCAGAGGCTTTAACCCACTGAGCCACCCAGGCACCCCTCTTTTTTTTTTTTTTTTTTAAGATTGTATTTATTCATTTGACAGACAGAGAGAAAAAGCAGGGGGAGAGCAGCAGGCAGAGGGAGAGGGAGAAGCAGGCTCCTTGAGGAGCAGGGAGCCAGATGCCCGGCTCAATCCCAGGACCCTAGGATCATGACAGGAGCCGAAGGCAGACATTTGACCAACTGAGCCACCCAGGCTCCCCTGGAATCCAGATTCTACCACCCGACTTGCTCAGTGAATGTCAGTTACTTTGAGAAACAGAACAGCAGGGGATGAGCCCTCCTGACTCTGGAGTCAGACTACCTAGGTTCAGGTTCTGATTCTATCACCTACCACGGTTACTTGACCACCATGCCTCAATTTCCCTTCCATAGGATGGTGATGATAATCTTACTACCTCATATGGCTGTAATGAGATTAAACAAGTTTATTAGTGCGAAGGGCCTTGAATAGTGCCTGGAACAGAGTAAATATATCAGCTGTTTTCACTTGTACTTCTTATTCTCCCCCCACCCAACCCCAATATACCTGCCATTCTTACCCCCCACACCACCTCTCAGAGAGGCCTTTCTTCCCCTGGTACTGAAGCTGAAGCAGCCCCCAGCAACTCCCCCTCCCCATGCTATTTTATCTCCTTCGTATGGCATTTACCGTGGTCTGAAATTACCTTGCTTGTATATGTAGTTATGGTTTCCTAGCTATTCTAAAGGGCAGGAGCCATTGCTGGTCATGGTCGCTGTTCCATGTCCAGTGCCCAGATGAGCCAACACTCACTCTGCCCCCTGAGGGTTGGGCCAGGGAAGGACAGGCCCCTGGCCACCCCTCCAGTCAGTAGCCCTTCCTCTCTCCCAAACCACGGTTATCTGCTGTTACTCTGCACCTGCCCTGTGTGATCTTCGGCATGTCACCACCCTTCTCTGGACATCCAGGTGAGGAAAGGGAGGGAGCAGTGGAACTAGGCAACCAAGGGACAGTCTAAGGTTTTTCTTTTTTAAAAAGATTTTATTTATTTATTTATTTATTTGAGAGAGAGAGAGAGAGAGA
>ML099813.1:32882-60583 GCA_003697995.1 Taxidea taxus jeffersonii | reverse complement strand
AAAAAAAGGGGGGGGTAAATAGCTTGAAATATTTAAATATACATGTTGACTTCTATAGAACAGTTCAAATGAGTGAAATAAATATAAATGTAGATTTTGAAAACTATGTGGAAAAAAGGAAGTGTAAGAATGATGTCAACCTTGTGTATGATATTGTTAAAAAAATAAAACTCAACTGAGTAAATTTTTTAAATCTATGGGCTTTATTCAGTGCTTTTTGAATCAGGCAGTATCCCATCTAGCAAATAAAAAAGAGCTCTCAGAAGCTGTACAGAATCAAAGACTACTACGGGCAGAAGGCAGAACATACAAGGACTAGAGCAAAAAAGTGAATTGTTTCAGACAAGGTCACTTTCCTTTAGAAGACTGTAGGGGGTCTATTGGGCAGATTAGCTCCCTAGTGCTGACCAGATGATTCTTGATTGACTGGTTAAGATTCAATTTCTAGGACAGTCTGTAACTGTAACCAAGTTAAGTCTTGGTTTGGTTAAGCTCAGCAAAAGCAACTCCATTTGGGGCTTCTTATCTCATTGTTAACAATTCCAATTATGTGAATTACAAATACTAGTGCAACATTATATTCTCTTTATAGAATAGTATAGAAGATGTGTGGCTTATACATTAAATTAAATATGTTGGTTCTTCCTAGTAGTAAAAGGAGATGGAATTTCAAAGAGAAATTTGAGCGACTTTCAACTTAATTTTTTGTATTTATTTATTTAAACAGTGATTTCTGGGGGTCCCTGGCTGGCTCAGTTGGAAAGGCATGTAACTCTTAGTCTCTGTGTTGGGAGTTTGAGCCCCATGTTGGGTGTGGAGCCTACTTAAGAAAAATAAAAATAAAAAATGAGTTCTGAGGCAAATATCACAAAATGTTAATATTTAAAAATTCTAGATGGCAATTACATAGGAATTTTTAAATTATATATTCTATATCTAAATTCCTTCATAAAATAAAAACACCTAAGCTACATTGCAAAATTGCCAATGTAGAATTTATGATTTTTGATCAAGTGGAAACATTATCACCAAAGACTGATAAATAACTTTGTTTCAGCTCTTTATTGCAATGTAGGTCTATCAGTGTTTAGAGATAACCATAAACTCTTTCAGAGATTAACTTGTTTAGATCTAAGAGAAATCTCATGCCATTCCACGTTTAATTTCATAGTAGTTGTCAGAGACTAGACAAAAAGTCAACTCGGTCTCCTCTTTACAAGATCCATACAAGACTTATTTATACATGAGTAGTACTTAGGTAAACTTAGGTAAACTTTCCGATGTTTATGTTGGTTCTATAAGTGTTCTTGCTGTTGGAATATAGATGAGCACCCATTGAAGAGGAGTTTAAATTATGTGTTTACTATTAAGTTAATGAGACTGTAGATACTATACTTATACAAGATATTACTCTATTGTACCTTAATATTTATTGACTTAATTTATGAAAATATTTTATGTGCTCAAAAATGATATGACTAGGGGTGCCTGGGTGGCTCAGTGGGTTAAAGCCTCTGCCTTCGGCTTGGGTCATGATCCCGGGGTCTTGGGATTGAGCCCCCGGTCGGGCTCTCTGCTCAGCGGAGAGCCTGCTTCCTCCTCTCTCTCTGCCTGCCTCTCTGCCTAATTGTGATCTCTCTGTCAAATAAATAAATAAAATCTTTAAAAAAAATTATATGACTACATATGTGTCAAATCTTACTTAAAAATTTAGGTTTCATTTTAACTTAGGCTTATAATATTATTTCATCTCCTTGCAAAATAATTAGAAAGCAGCATATATTTTGTATCAATCCAAGGAAGTACCAAAAATTGGCTCCTGAAATGAAAATCTAGGTTCTTATTTACACATACCTGTATTACTTGACCTATATTCAATTCCTGTTGTTGCTGTAAACAATTGCCACACGAAATTCGTGGCTTAAAAGAACATAGATTTGTTCTCTCGAAGTTCTGGAGTTTAGAAGGCCCCAAAACAAAGTGTCAGCAGAACTACTTCCCTTTAGACCCTCTAGAGGAGAATCTGTTTCTCTGCTTTTTCTAGCTTCTAGAACCCACCTGCATTCCTTGGCTTATGGCCCCATCCTTCATCTTCAAAGCCAACAGTGTAGCATTTTCCAGTTTGTCTTTCTCTGCTCTGCCCTTACATCACCTGTTCTGACTCTTACCCTCTGCCTTCTTCCTACAAGGAACCTGTGATTATACGAGACTCATTCACGTAATCTAGGATAATCTCTCTATCTTGAGATCCTTAATGTAATAACATCTGCTAAATCCCATTTACCATGTGAGGCAATATTCTCACAGGTTCCAGGGATTAGGGTATAGGTTAGGACCTTGTGATGTCTTTATTCCAACAATCACACCACCCTTCACACTATTTTCTACTTGATATAACAGTGAAACTAAGTGAACTTTTGGTGAAAACATTTGGGCCCATCACTATCACTATATGGTATAAAATAGTGATATTTAAGTGAAGTGTTATGGGAACACAAATCTGCATTGCAAAGTTAATGTTAGAAGGTAAAGGTTCTCTAAGTTTGACCCATAGAGTAAAATAACTTTTGTGTAGGCAGTATGCCATCTTTTGTTTTTAAAGGTATAATCTGTTCAGAATGTGGTATTTTTGTACTGTAATTACATTGTATCATGGATAATTGTTGCAGTTACTAAATGAGTTATTTTTAAAACTTACAACAGTGACTGGTATGTAGCTTTTGCTAAATACATCCTTGTTGCAGTTTTTAATATTACTAGAGTCACTGAATTATCAAAAACCATATTGGCAAAATTAAGTAACAGAATTTAGTGGGAGAGAAAAGTGCAAAAAATTGATTAAAATAATTCAAAAGGAAAATAATAACTCAAAAGGACTGGTGCAAGAAATTGATAAAAATAACTCAAAAGTAAAAAAAAAATTGAGGTAGAAAATAAAACAACTCTGAAGGACTGTGTCAGGTACTAATTGACTAGAGGGTTAAGTTCATAAATCCTTTATTCATTCAATAAGCAGTAGTGAGCACTTAGGATACCAAGTTGTCTATCAAGTTCAGAAACAATGGTGAGCAATTGGAGTGCTGTCTACCCTTATAGAGCCTACAGTCTAACTCAGGAAGACTGTTAATAGAGGAACAACAGTGTTGGGATGGTATCAGATTGTCTTTTATTTGATTCTTAGAGTTAAGCCAAATTTAACCTCTTTGAAGTCAGAAAATGAATATAAATTAGAGATTCATCCAGCAGAATGGAGTCTAAATTAATTCTTAAAACATACATATGTATATATTTTCCCCCTTTATAAGACAGCTTATAAAGCCAAAGTGAAAGCTGGGTCAAGCATGAAACAATTCAGTTTCTTATTCATGTGCACACACTGATAATCCCATACTCACCACCAACATTGTCTAGGAACTCAACAGTTACTGTGCTTCTCTAGATATCTAAAATCAAGAGAGTGATTGTGAAATAGGTAATGATGGGATAATTAGTACTTTTCTGTCTTTTCTTAAAGATTTTATTTATTTGTCAGAGAGAGGGAGAGTATGAGCAGTAGCAGGCAGAGGGAGAAGAGGCTCCCTGCTGGGCAAAGAGCCCGATGTGGGACTTGACTCCAGGATCCCGGGATCAGGACTTAAGTGAAAGGCAGACGCTTAACCAACTGAGCCACCGAGGTGTCCCTTTTCTGCCTTTTCTTAAAGTGAAAATATTTCCATGACTTGTTAGGAAAAAAAAAATTGCCTTACAGTGCTTATAGTTTTTATCTTTCCCCTCATTTTCCAAAATGCTCCCTCCTCTCCCCAGTGTTTAATAGACAATCTATTATAAGTAGATCCTTTCTAATAGACTGCACATAAGAGAGTTTTGAAAACAGAACAAGAAGGGTGTCTTAGTCCTTGTCAAAATATTTTCTTGTTGAAAACAGAAAATTTTTGGTGCAAGCTGAAATGCATGTCAGTTTAATTCATGCCTGTTATTTCAGGTAAATAATTTCACCAGGAGTTCTTCATTGGTAAAATCAGTGTTTATGTCATGTAAGAGAGTAGCAGATGTAGTTACTACCAGGGTTAAAAATGTATGTAAATATTTTCTACCTCCTCCCACCCATGTCCATCTTACTTTTACTTTAATAACCACCATCTATAAATTCCCATCTATTAAAACTAAGCAGGGAGTGCCTGGGTGGCTCAGTTGTTGAACGTCTGCCCTTGGCTCAGGTCATGATCCCATGGTCCTGGGATCGAACCCCACAGTTGGCTCCCTGCCTGGCGGGAGGTCTAGTTCCCCCTCTCCCTCTCCCCCTGCTTCGTGTTCCGTCTATCTCTGTCTCTGTCAAATAAATAAATACAATTTTTAAAAATGTTAAAAAAAAAAAACACTAAGCAAGAAGCAGACGTCTATGGCCATACCACCCTGAATGCTCCCGATCTAAAACTAAGCAGGAAGTTGTCTTGTAAATCATTTAAAAAAAAATATATTTTTTTCCTGCCTCACTTTTTATAGAAAAGTAACATGAGAAGAAACATGGGAAGACAGGAAATGATCTATTAGTCCCACAGAGGTAGACCTGAATTTGGGGCCCAGAATAGCACTGCATATGTGTGCAATAGTAAACGATGTTCCTTAGGACCGATTGGGAGAACATTATGCTTCTGAGGTATTGAAGAGAGCATGAATCGCATGGAGCACTGGGTGTTGTACATAAACAATGAATCTTGGAACACCACATCAAAAATTAATGATGTATTTTATGATGACTAAACATAACACAATTAAAAAAAAGTAAAATGATAAAAAAAGAAAAAACAAACAAAAACCCTGTCTTTTCTCTAGCATTCTTAATTACTCTATATGGAAACAAAGGCAAAAATGTTCACAACACTTTGAAATACAGTATGTGACTTATGTTTGGAGAGAGGAAACAAAAGGCATGGAATAGAAATCAAAAGCTTTAGACAATAGCATGTGTGGGCCCTGACGATAGTTTTAGTATGGATGAGTCACAGCAGAAATATTGGCTTCTTTTAGTGTGTAGGGGCTTTCCAACCTTTTAGACAAATTGCTCTCCTTTGTGCATCTACGGTGTTTTCTCCTCTGGGATTTTCTTTTTTGTCTCACTTCCCTTTTTACTATCTGTCCACTCCTGGAGATACCTGCCCTCATTACTTTGGGCCTCCCGTTAGTGATTTTGTTACAGTCTCTGCATTCTGCTGTTTGCTTCCAGCTGTGAGCCAAAGGAAAGGAAAGCAGCCAGTGCTCATCAGGCGAGGTTATGGATTCATGCTGGGTTCCTTCAGCGATTGACACGGGCTCAAGGAAGATGACTGACAGGACTTCCCATTTTCTCTCTTACATTTATGGCAGCTAACATCCGTCGACCAATGGATAGATCCATCCATCCGTGCATCTGTTTATTTTGGCATGCGGCTTTGTAGTCGAAACAAGCGATACCTGAATGGATTTGATCTATCACAAGACTGCTGTTGAGATTAAAGAGTCGGGATTTAGAAGAAGTTGAGATCAAGTTTAATGATGTTTTTGGAAGGTGTAGTTTTAATAATGATATGTTTTCTTCAGTGGAATTTCAGTTCAGTTAAGTATGTAATGAAAACACAGGGGAGTGAAGAATCATTTAGTCTCTGTCCCAGTGGCATGCTTCTGGATGGGATTACGTACAATCTAAGAATTGAAAAAAAGTCCCTTAAAAGATTATCCCAATCACTAAATATATATATATTTATATATAATATATTTTATATATAAATATATATTATTTATAATAAATATAATATATATATAATACTATATATTGTTTTTGAGAGATTATATTTGAGAGATATATATTGTAATATATATATATTGTTTTTGAGAGAAAGAGAGTTCGTATGTGATCTGGGCAGGGGAGGGGCAGAGGGGCAGAGGAAGAGGGGGAGAGAATCCTAAGTAGCTTCCACACTCAGCGCTGAACCCATTACGGGGCTTGATCTCATGACCCTGAGATCATGACTTGACCTAAAGTCAAGAGTCAGGTGCTTAACCAACTGAGACATGCAGGAACCCCACCAAACTGCTTAAACTGTGCAAAATGTGTATTTAGATGTTAAATATTCAGTGGGATACCTATACATGAATAAGACATTTTTTACATATACTCGGTTGTGTAAATATATGTATATGTGTAACAGAGACAGTATTTTTATTTTTATTTATTTTTAAAAAGATTTTATTTAGGGGTGCCTGGGTGGCACAGTGGGTTAAGCCTCTGCCTTCGGCTCGGGTCATGATCTCTGGGTCCTGGGATCGAGCCCTGCATCGGGCTCTCTGCTCAGTGGGGAGACTGCTTCTTCTCTCTCTGCCTGCCTCTCTGTCTACTTGTGATCTCTCTCTCTGTCAGATAAATAAATAAAATCTTTAAAAATAATAATAAAAAAATTTTTTTAAAGATTTTATTTATTTATCTGACAGAGATCACAAGCAGGCAGAGAGACAGGAAGAAGTGTGGGGGGGGGGCAGGCTCCCCGCCAAACAGAGAGCCCAACGCAGAACTCGATCCCAGGACCCCGAGATCACGACCCGAGCCGAAGGCAGAGGCTCAACCCACTGAGCCACCCAGGCACCCTCTATTTCTTTTTGTAGTGGAATTAAGCAGATTATGATTTACATAAACTGGTAGCACGTGGGACTCCATATCTTCCCATAGTGTGTTGTATGGTAATACAATTTTAGAATGGGTCATTAGCCCTTGTAAGGTCCAGGGACATAGGATAGCAATAGATTGCTATCAAAGCCAAGAAGAAGATAAGGTGGCGTCTTTTTCTTGCAGAGCCCTCAATCCTCTATTACTTTGAAATTACCTCAGTAGCATATTTTAAACTCAAGATAAGCTGACTTTCTGCTTCCTGAGGATTGTTTTAGTGGTGGATTTGACCATATGTGTATCAGATATGGAAAGTAATGTCCACTAAATGGAGTAAAAATGTTCTTTTAGAGGGAAGGAAAGTGATTTAAATTTTTAGAATCTCTTGGGATCTCATTAAAGTTCTCTTTCTTTAATAGATTGTGCAGCCTAATAGTTATCAGGAATCCTGCAGTGCACATGGCTGATAGGTTAGTTTACACAGGATTAATTGTGTAATTTTGCAGGCAACCAGCACAGTGAACATTGATTTTTGCATTAG
Organism: Taxidea taxus jeffersonii; assembly: GCA_003697995.1. Taxonomy (NCBI): domain Eukaryota; kingdom Metazoa; phylum Chordata; class Mammalia; order Carnivora; family Mustelidae; genus Taxidea; species Taxidea taxus. Next base: position 53,405 of record ML099813.1, on the reverse strand, counting down.
TCCTGTGTGTTGTTTGTAAGAGAGATTCTGCTTTCTATTTTAAGGTGGTGTAACATTTCACTTTTTATTAATTATAATTTCTACCAACATGTTTTATGCCTGTTATAATTTATTATAAGTTTTTTCTAATTTTTTTTTTCTAATTGCTATGTCCTTCAGAAACTTCATTAATTTTGAGCACTGATGTGTAAAAAAGTGACAGGAGAAAATGCATTTTACAAAACATTCTCTGACTGGCCAGTTTCCCCATGACTCCGTCGATAAGTTGCCCAAACCTTTTCTTAGAATACAGAGGTAATTCAGTTGTATCTATCCAGCTATACTGTGAATAATTAATGCAAGAAATAACCTGAGAATATTATATTTCTCAAAGCCCAAAATGTAAATGTCCAAAGGAGAGCAGGCTACTCAGAACAGAGTCTAGTTTCTAGAGTCTCATAGTTCCTGAAATATTTGTCCATATGGAAGGAATACAGAAAAGGGTTTTTTGCTTGAATTTTCCAGATAATTAGGTCAGCTCTCAACTACACAGTGTGTCCACTCTTTGTGGGATATACAGTGCCTATTGGGATTTCAGTGGGATCATTATAACTGGGTTTAGAATATACTTTGTTATATTCTATGCACTTTTGAGAAAACAGAAAATGATGCTGATTGCATGCAATTTAGGCCTTAACCTTTACACTTTTCTTGTCTTGAACTTGCAAGTCAATTACTTGCCTGTGCTCCTCTTACTCCCCCCATTCGAGGCTCCATTAGATAAAATTTTCCTCCCTTCATATCACTGTGGTTCCTCCAGTAAAAGGAGCAACACCTCTTAGTTTTTGCTGCTTTTGTTTTGTTTTGCTTTGCTTTGGGCGGATCCTCCCTCCGCCTTCTCCCCCACCGTGAGTGTCTCAGCGTTATGAAGAGCTGATGAAAGCTATACAAAGTGAGTCCTTGAAATGTGTGCTGAGTGACCAACTGGCCCCTCCTGGAAGAACCCTGTTAAACACTTCCTTACCACAGCTTCAAAGAGGGGCTTGCTTCTGAAGGATCAAAGGACCTCTTGTATAATAAATTTGGAGCATTCACAATAAAATGAAGAGAATAACATGTCTTTTAAGCTCCTGTATGACTCTCGGATTATGTGGAGAGACTAAGGGAGCAGTGGTTCTCTCAGGCTTTTGTGTCATGTTAAACAGAAATAGATGAAAGCAAAGCTTAAAACTGACAAAATCCCAAGTAGGGAAGCTCTGGTCCACAGCTCGTTCACTGGGTCATAACAAACCACCGGCTGATGACTTGAAAAAGATAAATAAGTAAATAAATTAACAAAGGAAAGAAAAAAGAAAAGCAAGCAAGAAAGAAAAGATTTCCTTTCCTAGTGAGGGACTGAGTTTGCTTTGTGTCATTTTAAAATGCATGCCTTTATGAAGTATGTACACCGCTTGTTTTTCTGACATAGACATTGGGTCATGGCATTGTTGAGAAAGGACTGGAGTTGGGATCACAAATCCGGGTTCTACACTTAGCCTTTGTCACTTGCTACGTGTGACATTAAAGAAGTAACTTAACCTTTGTCATTTTTAAATGAATCTAACAAATTAACACAAACTTGTTTCAAGGAGCAAATGAAAAAAAATCTTTGGGAGAGTGTTGTAAAATGTAAGGTCTCATATTGATATGATATAGGTAGTTTGCAATAAAATTCGATTAAACAGTTACAACAGATTTTAGCTCTCTGTTTTGAGGTTGAATAGTCACTTTTTACATTGAACTTTGTCTTGAGTAGTTTGAATAATGTTTGAAACCATTGTAACTGTATTCAATATAGTGGATACATGAAGATGCGTGTATGCTTCTGGAGAGAGTCCTTAGTTTTCTCTGGATTTTCAAATGCATCGGTGAGCCTCATGAGGTTAAGAACCCCTGAACTAGTTAAATCATCACCAATTTCCATTTCACATTAATTGGTAGTACTGGTACTATAGTACTGGGTACCTGAGGAATGAGTTTAATATATTGGTTTATATTTACTAGGAGTTTTTGTCTAATGGAAATTCTTTTTCTTTTTTTAAATATTTTATTTATTTATTTGACAGAGAGAGATCACAAGTAGGCAGAGAGGCAGGCAGAGAGTGGGGGGGGGAAGCAGGCTCCCTGCTGAGCAGAGAGCCCTATGTGGGGCTCCATCCCAGGACCTTGGGATGATGCCCCGGGCTGAAGGCAGAGGCTTTAACCCACTGAGCCACCCAGGTGCCCCTCTAATGGAAATTCTACTGGGGGAGAAAATCAATGCGGATTGGAGATCTAAATTAACTTTCCCCAATATTTCTTTAAAAATTGTTTTTGTTATTTCCCATAATTAAGGCAGATTCTTTTCTTTCTTTCTTTCCTCATCACCACAATCACCACCACCATCTATTCCTCTTTTGCTTGAAATGTGTAGATAACTGCAAACGCACAATTTTATGGAAAACTGAAACAGACCTAGTCCACAGGTGAACTTTTACATTTTGTAAAGTAGGACTACATTAAATACGGTATTTTTCTAAATATTGACTTCTATTATCTAAGAACGTTTATGTTAATTGCAATTTTCAACTGACAGTGTATCTTTAGATTTTTATTTTATTTTTTTAAAGATTTTATTTGTTTATTTGACAGAGAGAGAGATCACAAGTAGGCAGAGAGGCAGGCAGAGAGAGAGAGGGGGAAGCAGGCTCCCTGCTGAGCAGAGAGCCCTATGTGGGGCTCCATCCCAGGACCTTGGGATGATGCCCCGAGCTGAAGGCAGAGGCTTTAACCCACATGGAGCAGGGAGCCTGATGCGGGGCTCAGTCCCAGGACCCTGAGATCATGACCTGAGCCGAAAGCAGAGGCTTAACCTACTGAGCCACCCAGGCGCCCCAATATCTTTAGATTTTTTTTCATGTTCTCTATCACCCCAAATGTATCTCACTATAAATGTGTTGGTGTAATCTTTAACTATACTTTCAAGTTACCTAGCCCAACACAAATTTTATTGTAATAAATACTTTTCAAAATATCACTAATGATATTCTACCCTTAACATCATCAAAAATCTTTGGATCACCTTATATTTCTGATTGATTTGCTGATCACTTTTTGACTGGAATAAAAAACATGATAACCTTTACTGGTTGGCCACAAAGTTATGCTTAGAATTCACATATTCCTCTCTTTAACTGAGAGTAGTTTGGCATCTACCACGTACTGAACTCATTGTGGAGGCACTGGGGAGAGATGGTCTCAGCTCATATACTGGCAGGTTGTTTCACATTATTAATTTGGTGTTTTGAATAACACGATTATGTTTGTATATGATTCTTCCTGCACACAGTTTCCTGGAGATCTTCCTACAGAGTCATTTTGATTTGATCCACATTAAAGATACTTTGAGAGTTGTCATTGAATTTGCATATTCTGTTCTGTATCATAATTAATAGGATTATTGTATTACGATAAATTAAAAGTTAGTCTACTTAGACTATTTAGATTATTAGCCTCTAAATGTCTCAATGTCCTTCAGTTTTTAGACTGAATGTTTTTAGATGTCTTATGACATCTTTTTGTAGCAGTTTTCAACTTTTTTAAAGCTTATTTATTTTTTAGTCATCTTTACACCCATCGCGGGGCTCAAACTCACAACCCCAAGATGAAGAATTGCATATTCTTCCAGCTGCAGCCAGGTGCCTTTAGATTTTTTTTTTTTTAGTTATTGAGTAACTTATTCATGCTCTGCTGATTAGCTATTTATTTTCACAGTTTTACAAGTTAGATTTTGCACTTAGATTACTTCTTACACAACAAACTTTCCATTTGCTAGTGAGTGTATGTAAAATAATAATTATGTTAGATATTGCCTATTTTTAAAAAACTTTATGTATTTATTTGACACAGAGAGAGAGATCACAAGTAGGCAGAGAGGCAGGCAGAGAGAGGGGCGGAAGCCGACTGCCTGCTGAGCAGAGAGTCCAATGCGGGGCTTGATCCCAGGACCCTGGGATCATGACCTGAGCCAAAGGCAGAGGCTTAACCCACTGAGCCACCCAGGTGCCAGACATTACCTATTCTTAATTAAAACATTTTTTTTTAGCTTTATTGAGGTATAACTGACATAAAAATTGTGTATATTTAAGGTGTGCAACAAGATTCTGTATACATATATACCACCAAACGATTACCACAGTCAAGCTAATTGACACATCCACACCTCACATAGTTACTATGTGGGGGGTGGGGAAGGATCTACTCTCTCAGCAAATTTCAAGTACACAATAAAGTATTATTAACTATAGTCCCTCTGCGGTATATTAGCTCCCCAGAACTTAATCATTTTGTAACTGAATGTTTGTACCCTTTGACCAGCATCTCTATAAGTGCCACCACCCAAGTCCCTGGCAGCTAGCACTCTACTCTGTGCTTCTGTGAATTTGACTTTTTCAGATGACACAAGCATAAATGAGATCATACAGTATTTTTCCTTTAGTGTCTGACTTTTTCAATAGCATAATATCCTCTGGGTTCATCCATGTTGTTGCAAATGGCAAGAATTCCTTCTTTTTTATGGCTGAATCATATTTCTGTGTGTGTGTGTGTGTTACTGTTTCTTTTATCTATTCATCCAACAGTGGACACCTAGGTTGTTCATAGCTTGGTTATTGTGAATAATGCCTCGATTAGCATAGGAATGCACATATTGCTTTGGCATACTGATTTCATTGACATTATCTCTGTTACGTGGTTTACCATTTATAAAATCTTATTGCCACACTATGTGGGTGGTGAGGCAGATTTTTGGTAGCTCCAGTTTTAAAAAGGAAGATGCAGAAGTTCGTGGTGGCTGTGACCTACTTACAGATGCAGCTGGTGAGTACCAGGGTAGGTGTTTCTGTTCCCCATCATAGAACTTTATAACACATCTAGAATTTTCTAAGCTGCTTTGCTCCCTTCTCTGCACAAAGACCTTCTCTGAAAAGAACCAAGGAGTAGTTAAAATTCTTCCTCTAAGGTAAGGGCTGAACTTGGCATCTTTTTTTTTTTTTTAATTTTTTTTTTTAAGATTTTATTTATTTATTTATTAGAGAGAGAGAGAGAGAGCATAGGCAGAGAGGCAGGCAGAGGCAGAGGGAGAAGCAGGCTCCCTGCTGAGCAAGGAGCCCGATGTGGGACTCGATCCCAGGACGCTGGGATCATGATCTGAGCCAAAGGCAGCCGCTTAACCAACTGAGCCACCCAGGCGTCCCTGAGCTTGGCATCTTAGACAAAATCAATTCTGTTGCTTCTTTTCTCCCCTTTTTCTTTGCTTCCTAATAAATAAGGCATCATTGCAACCTTGAGTTTATCTGAGAATAGAAAGATCTGAACTGGAGTTATCATCCTGATACATAAATTTGAACTTGTCATTTCCTACTAAAAACCCACAATGGTCTTCTGTTCCAAGATGAAGTTCTCTAAGCATGACAACCAGAGTTCTCCACACCTTTATTGCAATCCAACCTTTCAGCCTCGACGTCTCCTTTATCTACTCTTTCCCCTCATCTTCAGCCTCTCAGACTTAATGGGTCTTGTTGACTATGCCCTGATTTCCTAGGCTCCTTAGTTTCTTCTGCTGTCCCATAGTGAGCACCACCTCCACCTGAATGCCATTCTTTTCTTTATAGCTTTATAAACTGAGCCATTTACTTAGCTCAAATAACTATGCAGCTTTGGAGGAAAGTATAAGTATTTTGATTTCCTCTCTTGTTTACTTTGATTAAAAAAATTCATGATCATTAAAAATTATTAAATTAGATCATCTTCAGTCTCTCCTTGTCTCTTCCAGTGTCACTTAGCATGAAGCTATATAATCATACTTTTTTTTAATTGGCAAAATTGAGCTCATACTTCTTATAAAATTTTGTAGTACTTTATTTCATCTAATTTTATAACATAAATTTCTCTCAGCTTTCAATATTCTTTGAAAACACAAGTTTTTAAAACTACAAAGTTGTTTAATACACAGTCTTTTCTAGGTACTTACTATTTCTCTATTACTGAGCACTTAGGTTGTTACCAAATTTTATTGTTATAAATTACAGTGACTAAATATGATTTCTATTAATGTTTGAGCATATATCAATGTGTTTAAACTCAGGCTAGTTTTCTATTTATGTGAAGGTTGACTTAAGCAGAACATAAAATGGTATGTTAGATTATTCAATCAGGTACAATGTTTGTAATGTTATGTAGAGATATACAGTGTATGACTTTTATATATTTGTATATATATGTGTGTGTGTGTATAGCACTAGTTGAATATTGATAAATTAACTGGGGAAGGAAATGCACTTAGTAGTTTTTACCTTTGACAGATGATTTTTATTATATATATATGCATATATGTGTGTGTGTATTTACATAGACAAGTATATACACATATGTGTGTACATATATGTATATATTAGCTATTTGTAGTTTACCAGATCTCTACAGTGGGCATTTATTATTCATAATAAAGCTCCCCTCCCCCCAAAAAAACCCCGAAACCCAAAAAACCTAACCCACAAGTTATCCACCTTAACCAATTGCCATCTCCTTCAAAGCCTTTCTCATATGACATCGTTGGTAAAAAAATGAGTTTCTCATGGGTGGAATAGTAAAACCACTTGAAAATTGTTCGTCTCCGGGGCATCTGGGTGGCTCAGTGGGTTAAAGCCTCTGCCTTCAGCTCAGGTCATGATCTCAGGATCCTGGGATCGAGCCCTGATTCGAGCCCCGAGTCGGACTCTCTGCTCAGCAGGGAGCCTGCTTCCTCCTCTCTCTCTGCCTGCCTCTCTGCCTACTAGTGATCTGTCACATAAACAAATAAATCTTTAAAAAAAAACAAAGAAAATTGTTCGTCTCCTAAGGTTCTTTATGGTGTGAGAACACCACAGTATTGTTACTGTAGCAATCAATACTAAAATACTAAAATACAATACTAAATATTTTAAATATTTTAAAATATTAATATGCTAAAATACAGTACTGAAAAATATTAGGACTATATACAGAGTACTGAAACTTAGCCTTCTTCTGAGGAAGAGTTAGCGTAGCCCTCAGTATGCTTTGGGGAAGATGAGAGGAAAGCAGGGATTCTAAGGTCCACAGGACAATGTGGCAACAACCGTGGAGGCCGGTCTGGAGTTGAAAGCTGTTTGAGCAAATACTCTGACCAAAGCAGCAGGTGGAATGGCTCAAGCGGGAAACGTGGAGTAATATCCTGGGATGGGATTTGTTTAGACACATTCTTATTTCAGGGACACAGGGCTCTCCATTCATGGGCGGACCTTGACCACAGTGCCGGACACAGAGTAGTCAAGTAATAAATACTTGAATGAATGAACAAAGATGCTCTTGTACGATGCCTTCAGACAGAAAGTCCTAATAATAGTGTTATTAACTTGTTTTCATACCTAAATGTGCCCCAAAGACTTTCAGGCAGTTTTCATATGTACTTTAGTATGATTTTTAATGACTAGGAATTCCATTCTTTAATTGTGATTGAAAATATGAAAATATGTGTTGTCACTAAATTTGCAGCCCTAAAGAGCAAGAATCTGGTTTAAAAATGTTCTGATGCTGTGACAATACCTTTGGCAGTATTTAAGACTGTCATGGTTATAAAGCTGTATCCCGGAGAAGTGGTTTTGTAATCCTAGGCAATATGTAAATTCATTGTGCCTCAGTTGTCTTCTTATCCTTAACATGAGGAACTTAGAAACAAAAAGTGTCTACCTCATAGTGCTGTATGGATAAACTGAATTCATAAAATATAAAACAGAACAGTGCCTGGCATACAGCAAGCCCCACGTAAATGTATCCTATTATCATTACTAAATGAACCTGACCTTGGTATTAGCTTGTCACAACCACCTGATTTGATCAGGCTTTAGTCAAAAGGAGAGCTTTGCTTTTCTGATATATGAAATCATGATCACATACGTTTTGGATCATATACAAAAGCAAAGTGGTCCTCAGTCAGTCGTGTTGAGAATTGCAGATTTGTTATGGACATTTGTACTTCCTGGGGAGACAATCTACAGTTGCATTAGAAAGTAATATAAAATCAGAGCTGGATCCTGTTTGAGATATAAAAGATTACCTATTTAATTTATTCTTAACATAAAACATTGACATTTTTGCTTGCTGCTTTCAACACAATTTCAAGCACATTTCAAACACAGTTTCATTTGATGCAGCACAGTCGACAGAAAAGAGGAAATGGAGAATGTTCCTCCCTATCACACAGCAAGGTGATAAACAGGGGATGAGCAGGTACATAAAAGGGACTCTGGCCTCTGGTAGGTGGGGCTTTTAAGTTGTATGATTTGGAAAAACAACAGCTTCTCTCTTGGTATCATGGGGGTCTAGTCCAAGCTTTAGACTAGGTAATGTGGCGGAATCTTTCCTCTCTAGGGTTGATCGCAGTACTCATGGTTGGAAGACTAGAGATGGTACCATGAGGGGCCTGTGCCTTGTAGATGTGGCCTGTGGCCTCAGGACCTGCTCTACCACTGGTATTTTGCTATAACAAAGTGCCATAAACTCTTATGAGAAAACTTCCTCTCTGAGAGGGATTCCTGTAGGGGATTAGTCACGATGATCCTCACTTCTCGGAATAAATCCTGCCCACACTTGATGCAGAGAAGATAAGGAGTTGCATAATTTTCCCAAGGTGACACAGCTAGGAAGTGGCTGAGCTCATTCATTCAGAAAATTTTTTATTGATCACCTCTGTGTGCTGCACATTGGGACTGGCTCAAAACTCAAGTTTTGGCATGTAATTGATAGCATTGGTCAGATTCAGGTCGTTCTAAGAGGTCAGCCGTCCATATAGAAGGGACGGGTTCTTGAGAGATATATTGGTTTTCCATGATGTTCTCAAATGGCAGAGTCTCAAATACTCTTAAAGTAGGGTATAAAGAGAGAGAGAGGGAAGCAGGCTCCCCACTGAGCAGAGAGCCTGATGTGGGGTTTGATCCCAGGACCCTGAGATCATGACCTGAGCTGAAGGCAGAGGCTTACTCCACTGAGCCACCCAGGTGCCCAACCCTGCTCTCTGTTAATAAACTCTGAGTTCACTTGTCAAAAATAGGTCTCAACACTTCTGGAAGCTATTTCTTTGACATTTATGACTTGTCATGGTAATAGAATTCTATTGTATATGATTTACTCTCAATTTATTTCTGAGGGACTCTCTCCTCCTTCAAGCTATAAAAGTCCAAGGTCATAGAAAACTTAATCATATTCACCTCATCTGTATCTTTCAAGATTTTATTCATTTTGATCTGTTTTGTGTATTCATCTTTCCACGGTTTGGATTTCTAATCATTTATAGTCTTCCCTTATATAAGCGTTGATGATCCCACCTTCTCTAATATTTTATTTGCCCTACTCTTTCAGCTCCATTATCCGAGCAATTTTTTCCTGTAATCGCAAGCTATTTTTTTAAAGATTTATTTATTTATTTGAGAGAGAGAAAGAGAGAGCTCAAGCACACATGAGCGGGAGAGGGGCAGAGGGAGAGGGAGAATCTCAAGCAGACTCCCTGTTGAGCATAGAGCCCAACACAGGGCTCCATCCCAGGACCCTGAGCCAAAATCAAGAGTTGGCTGCTTAACAAACTGAGTCTCCCAGGCAAAAAGAAACTTTTAAGGCAAAAAGAAACTGTAAAAAGTAATTGTCAACATTCTCATGTTGTAAATGAGGCTACTGAGACCTAAATTGGTTAAGAAAATTGTTCTTAATAAGCAGTGTTAATGATAGAGCTAGCAATAAAATTTACATGGTCTTCTGACTTGCCCTGGAATATTCTTTGCAAATTTCTCTACATGATGCTATTAGCCTCCTTATGATAGATAGATTTATGACTTCAAAAAGTATATATATTTTTTATTTATTTAAAAACATAAAAAAAGGGCACCTGGGTGGCTCAGTGGATTAAGCCTCTGCCTTCACTCAGGTCATGATCTCAGGGTCCTGGGATCGAGCCCCGCATCAGGCTCTCTGCTCAGCGGGGAGCCTGCTTCCCTTCCTCTCTCTGCCTGCCTCTCTGCCTGCTTGTGATCTCTGTCTGTCAAATAAATAAATAAAATCTTAAAAAAAAACATAAAAAAAATAACTACCATGTAGTCCTTTTCTCAAACTCAAGGCATATTACATGAATGGTGGAATAAGGAAGTCAGGCTAGTGTAGATAAAGCCATGAGCTTCCAGTTACATGGACAGGTTCCCATCATGACTGCACCACTTGTCCTCATCATGACCTTGTACAGGCTCCCTAATCTATTTGAATTCATTGCATTTTCTATAAAATTAGAGTCAGTCCTACCTAATTTAGAGGGCACTAGTGAATAACAGATAAATTATTTAGTACAACGTGCAACACAAAGTATGTCTTCAATTAATGTTAGAAGAAAAATCATATATGACCCTTAGCAGGGAGTGAATGTTGTTTTGAGTAAACACATGCCGAAACTAGTGATCAGAACTATCAGGGTCTATTTTCTTTCAGAGTATTCCTTCAAATATATTCATAGGAACAAACTCAATATTCCCAAGTTTTTATTTAAATTCTAGTTAGTTAATATATAGTGCAAAATTTAGCATTTTCATATTGCTTGTATGAGGTTTTGCTTATAAGTAATTGTCCAAAGCAACTTTTGCTGTTGATTTAGGTATCCCAATTCTTATTTTATTGTGCATCATTTTAGGTTAAGCGTATTGAAGAATTTCTGTTGTCTGCTTATTTTTACTGTGCTACCAGCTTATATTCGAAGGAATATTATATGCATCATATGTCATTTTCTTTTTCTTTTTATTTATTTATTTATTTTAAAGATTTTATTTATTTATTTGTCAGAGAGAGAGCGAGCACAGGCAGACAGAGTGGCAGGCAGAGGCAGAGGGAGAAGCAGGCTCCCCGCCAAGCAAGGAGCCCGATGTGGGACTCGATCCCAGGACACTGGGATCATGACCCGAGCCGAAGGCAGCCGCTTAACCAACCGAGCCACCCAGGCGTCCCTGTCATTTTCTTTTTAAAAGATACTATATTCATTCAAAAGAACCAAATTGAGCATCTTGGTACACATTTTGAGCATATGGACTTCAACAATTTGAATCAAGAGCTCATTCCTGCCAGGCACATGCTAGTTGATGAGAGAATGAGAGATGTTTTCAATAACTATTTTTAAGAATATTGACCCAAATATTGACTGAAAGCTGAGGTGCTCTCAGTCTGTTTAAAATCACTAAACCATCTCCAGTGTTTTGAAGATTAATTGAGATTAGGTACATTTTTAAAATAAAGTAAAATAAAAACAGAAAAAAATAGCCACTCTTGATTCCAAATACATACATATACTGTACACACGCACACACACAACACAAACATACAGAATAGGTATTTTCATTCAGTGTACAGTTATTAAGCAACCAATATTTGACACTATGACAGCCTCTGTGCTTGAGTACTAGGGAGGCAAAAATTAAAGAGTTTTTTCCCCCCCCCGGCCTTAAGGAACTCACAAGCTTGAAAAACATTATTGAAGAAATCCTTTTCTGTCTTATGAGAATAAGACCTGTAACTGCTTGCACATGTGGCTTATAGAGCATTTGTCAAGGCTCCTGTGTCACCATTTGGGGCAGTGTGGTTTCGGTTTCCTCCCGTTGGCTGAGTTTCAGTGATGTCTGATCAAGTGCTCCTCCCAGCCTCCTTGACTGCCTCTGGGTGGTAACAGGGATCTGTGCTGTCTCTCTGACTGCCCTTCTAGATCCCTGCCCTGAACTAAGCATTTTTTTTTTTTCTTTTTTTTTTTAAAACCCAGCTCCTTTTTTTTTTTTTTTCAAAGATTTTTTATTTATTTCTTTGTTAGAGAGAGAGAGAGAGCGAGCACAGGCAGACAGAGTGGCAGGCAGAGGCAGAGGGAGAAGCAGGTTCCCCGCTGAGCAAGGAGCCCGATGTGGGACTCGATCCCAGGACGCTGGGATCATGACCTGAGCCGAAGGCAGCTGCTCAACCGACTGAGCCACCCAGGCGTCCCCTGAACTAAGCATTTTATACAAGCTAGTCCTTATCCCTCAAACCTATCCTGTGAGTTAGATACCTTTACTTATAAGACCATTGACATTCCAAAAGGTTATGTCATTAGCCTGAAGTCACACAGGGAGTAAGGACACACTCACTTTATTTTCAGCTTCTCTGTCTCTTTTTTCTGTATGTTACAGTGTCCCTTTTGAAAGGCACAGTGGCGGTTTAGGGTGGTGACTCCTCCCCTAACGGTGTTGTGACAGTCACACCCGTGACTGTCAGACTGAGTAACTTTTTGCTATGTGTAGCTTTCATACATTCAATCATTAATTCACCCAAAATGTGTTTATTAAGCTTCATTATGGAGCCAGGCAGTAACCCTGGGGTTAGAGTAACAGTCGAAATGTGCCTTCATTGAACTCAAGATTCACTGTGTAAAATACAGAGTGAAAACTAGCAAGAATATTATGACTTTGATCCTTAGTTAATTTTGTCTAAAATGCCTTTGCAATTTACATGTAATATGTTGTAAATTCAGTAAGTAAAGAGAATTCACCTTAAAAATATGCTAGGGAGGTGCCATGTAGAAAAGTGATATATTATCTCCAAATGATTCTTATGCAGCCAGCTTTTCCTCCAGGTTTGGAAGAGACCACCACTTCTTTTGCTAAGCACCTGATGAAGTCATTGGTTTGCTTTCAAGGGCCACATTGTGTGGAAAACACTTTTTTCAAATACTAAATAACTCCAGCAGTAAGATGTAGGAAGGCTTGAGGAGCTGAGTTTACCTGATTTAGAGCTGTTGCCACAGGCATGCTGTTCACTGAGTGGGCCAGCCTCATCCACTTTCCCACTTTTTTTTTTAATAAGTTTTTAAAAATATATTTTATTTATTTACTTGAGAGAGAAAGTGAGAGAGAGCACAAGAGGGTCAGAGGGAAAAGAAGACACCCGCTGAGTAGGGAGCCTGGTGTGGGACTTGATCCTGGGACTCCAGGATCATGACCTGAACCCAAGGCAGTTGCTTAACTAACTGAGCCACCTAGGTGCCCCCACCTTCCCACCTTTAATGCCTTTTGCTTTTGAGGAAGTTCCATTTCTCCCTCCAGGGTGCTTTCTCTTTTCTCCGTGTTTTGATTTCTTAAGTGAGTGCAGTTTAATTTGATATATCTGCACTGTGTATTTATATATTTTTTTCACTCATGCTTTTTTCATCCCTCAGTAAAAAAGCAACCAACCAACAAGGGCCCAAAGGCCTATTTTGCTTTAATATACTTCAATATTCTTTGGAATTTCCCATCAGTTTTTCTATTTATTCCCCGCTTTGCATTTCATAGGCATATTTATTCAAATCTCTTAAATAGAGGAAACTTAGGGACTTTGGAAAAAGAAACAAACAACTATTTGCTAAGAATAGAGAATAAGATATTGCTATCTGTCAATGATGGTGGGAGAAAGGGTGAAGTCTTATAGATTCAAAGGAATTATATATCCTTTTAAATGCCCTGTAAGTAAAATGAGAAAGTTTTTTTCTTAGACTACTGTATGGTTGTGTGTGTGTGTGCATACCCTTATCACTTAAGATGTTTGAGCCTATACCTCCAATATATGCATATCCCAATTGTCCAGACACAGAGTATGCTAAATATTACTGTAAGAAAACAGGAAAGGAAACAAGAATTAGAAGTGAGATAAAATGGGGGCGCCTGGGTGGCTCAGTGTGTTAAACCTCTGCCTTCAGCTCAGGTCATGATCCCAGGGTCCTGGGATTGAGCCCCGCATCAGGCTCCCTGCTCCACGGGGAGCCTGCTTCCCCCTCTCTCTACACCTGCCTCTCTGCCTATTTGTGATCTCTGTGGGTCAAATAAATAAATAAAATCTTTAAAAAAAAAAGTGAGATAAAATGATTTTAAAATAGCATGTGTACTCAGATGTATATATAATTATTTTAATGTCAACATAAAGGTTTTAATATATGTTATAATTTCAAATATATCTATATATGTGTGTGTGTATGTATATATATAAAAGTGTTGTATTCTAAAGGATTGTGTACCCCATTTTATTTTTTTTTATTTTTTATTTTTTAAAAAGATTTTATTTATTTATTTATTTGACAGACAAAGATTACAAGTAGGCAGAGAGAGAGGAAGGGAAGCAGGCCTCCGGCTGAGCAGAGAGCCTGATGCGGGGCTCAATCCCAGGACCCTGGGATCATGACCTGAGCCGAAGGCAGAGGCTTTAACCCACTGAGCCACCCAGATGCCCCTGTGTACCCCATTTTAAAGATCATATACCTGTAACATAAAATAATGCAAGACCTAATAATAAGAGATAATCCTTTATATTCACCAACGCCCCCCCCCCACAGTGACAGGATTAGTTACAAAGAACTTATATCCATGATTAATGGGAATGCTTTCTCAACCAAAGTCGAATGAAGCAGATGAGAGCTCAGCAGGCATATGCTGTTGCTGTGAGCATACAAATAAGTTTGATCAGTAGCTACAGTCTTCATGCCTAATGCCAAACAACAGTCTTGAAAATGCTAAGTGAGAGTGTGGCTAATTCAGCACGGGCACTGATCCCTGTTGTCATGGGTGTCCCTGAGAGTGTTAAGAAGGTGGGAGTCATTGGGAAGAGCCCCCCTGCAGTAGCTGTATGACATGGATGGGTTTTGGAGAGACGTCTCAGAGAGATTTAATATTGGAACTATAAAAATGGCTCCCTGGCTATAGAATATACCTGATTTGTGACATTCCTTTTCACTGGGATAGATAGAGGACGTTCTATATCACATCATTTAAGTTCAGCCTCATTCAGTGGGGCAGGACATCAGCAGATCTTATTCGTAATCAACATGTGCACATATTTCCTTTCTTCCTTTCCCTTTTGAATGACGGCTGTAACACATAGAAGATGCTAGACACGGGGCACCTGAGTGGCTCAGTGGGTTAAGCCTCTGCCTTCGGCTCGGGTCATGATCTCAGGGTCCTGGGATCGAGCCCCGCATCGGGCTCTCTGCTCAGCAGGGAACCTGCTTCTCCCTCTCTCTCTGCCTGCCTCTCTGCCTACTTGTGATCTCTCTCTCTGTCAAATAAATAAATAAAATCTTAAAAAAAAAAAAAAAGATGCTAGACACAACAAAATGATGGTGATTTTCTGTGCTCCTCTAGTAAGGTCAGACTCTTCTGTTAGCCTGTAGAACTCAATAAACACAGTAATACTCTAGCAATGTGTGCCATGGACCCACTGAATAGGAGCCATAGTAAATGTTGTTTTATGCATTGCTAGTCTTCCGTAAACAATTCTCTGTGTTACAGTAATGCAAATAATAATGGTGTCAAAAGTAGGCCTAAAGGGTTTGCAATGAGGTCACTAAACAAAAATAGGGCACAGTCTGTGCAGTGTGTCACTTGGTCAATTGGACAGCAGTAGGGACTGTTCTTACACTTGCCAGGGTAGAATTTGTTTTTCAGTGTATTGGTGTGAAGTTCTCTGTGAAGGATTACAATCTGTTTATAACTTTTTGGCAACAGCTTTTGGAATAAGGCCAAAGATACTGTCAAATAATGCAAAGAAAGGGAATTGATTTGCGTGGATATTTTAACCATTCTTCTCTTTTGTAGAGCCAAAAATATTGTAGTTTTATAATTATCTTTAATTAGTAATTTCTACCAGAATGAGTTAGAACTACTGGATAGAATTTAGCTCTTCTGAATGATGCTCGTTAAGTTGTGACAACTGGTATGCAAAACCAGTTCTTTGACTTTTTTGACTGTCCTTATGCTCAACAGAACGGCATCTGAGAAAAGGCTTATAAGCAATCTTTTAGGGATTGAGAGCCAATCTTCAAATCATCCAGGAATTAACAGTAAACGGATTGTGTGTATTGGTTGAAACACTTCTCTTATTCCTTATGTTGATTTTTTAAAGAGATGGGAGCCTTGGAATTAGCACACCTGGGTGAGAGCTGGTCTCTTGAATTGAAGGCTTATGTTAACTGTGTAATTCATTGAGTTCTGGTCTTGGAGAGAGCTTCCTGAGAGAGCACTCATCGTTTTAGGCTCTACTGTTCTATGTTGACACATTGGTTACAGCCTCAGACAAAAGCAAGTGGCTATTATGAAGAACAGGTCATGGAGGAGTGCCAAGTAGAAATTCCTATATACTGTGGCCTGTTGCAAAACACTTGAATTTGTGAGAGAAGACATGTCAATAACTTTTTCAATGAGAAGTGTAATTATGTGGCTGTTTTCTGCATCTTTGCCCTCTCTGCTTCATTCATTCATAGATAAGAATCTATAGGATGTCTTTTTATAGCAACAGAGCAGTGTTATTGTTCAGGCATTTGGGAATTTTTTTGGGGGGTGGAGAGAAAGAATTAAATCAGTTTTTTTAACTGAGAAAAGCTAAACGTGAATTTAAAAGTGTTTTTAATTTTTTTAAAGGAATATTTATTTATTTTGGAAAGAGATAGAGCATGGGTGTGTGCAAGCGGTAGGGGCGCAGGGAGAGAGAGAGAATCCTCAAGCAGAGTCCCAGCTTAGCGTGGACCCCTATACAGAGCTCCATCCCAGGACCCTGAGATCGTGATCTGAGTCAAAATCAAGAGTCAGCCACTTAACTGACTGAGCTACCCAAGAGCCCCTAAAAGTGGTCTTTTTTTTTTTTTTAATGGGAATTATCTCCATAAATACAACTTTCAAATCTATCTCTAGGTGCTCTAAAACTGCAAACAATGACCCTGTCTTAATACTGCAGACATACCCTAGTGTAACCAAGGGGAACTTAACTTACTGGTAAGGATGTTTTTCTTAAGCATTTGCTTTATGCATTTTTTAATGCATTTAATTATTGCAAAGCATGATAGAAGAGTGTAGCCAGAGGGAGGGACAGAGGGTATGGACCAGGTACATAACACGTGAGGGTGGTGCTAGTTGTTGTTAAGGTTCAGTAAAATGCTGGCTTATTTTTGAAAGGGCAAAATCCTTAACTGAACGTTATTTTTCTGTGAGCTGACCTCTTGGCATATTTGAAGGTTGAATCCTGGTATTTACCCTAACGTCATTTTTTTTTTTTTTAAGATTTAATTTATTTATTTGACAGAGAGATCACAGGCAGGCAGAGAGGCAGGCAGAGAGAGAGAGAGAGATGGGAAAGCAGGCTCCCTACCTAGCAGAGAGCCTGATGCGGGGCTCCATCCCAAGACCCTGGGAACATGACCTGAGCCGAAGGCAGAGGCTTTAGCCCACTGAGCCGCCCAGGCGCCCCTTAACGTCATTTTTTATAGAAAATGAATTTCACCATTGGGATCTGAGAAGGTCGGCTTCTTAGGAGGCTTGAAGTTTTAGTGAGAAAACCTGTATTTTCATTGGTCAAACAGAGCTCACCCCTTCATGGTCCGAAGAGCTTTCAGCTTCAGTAACTGTCCCTTGGATTTGGATCAATGTGAAATCTGACCTGAATCCTCCTTTGGAGTTTTTTTGTTTGTTTGTTTGTTTGTTTTTGTTTTTGTTTTTTCAAATTCTTTGTGCAATACCAGGCTGAATTGTAACTAATTTCAAAGAGTTTGGAGGAGTGAGAAAAATCCACTTTCCAGGGCCAGACAAACAGCGATGTGGTTATAGGGAAGCTATTTCAGCCCTTTTAAACCTCCATTTCTAGTTCATAAAATTGAAATAATTATAATTGCCTATAGATACAGGTTAAGTTGGATTATTTTGGTAACAGTAGCACTGTGGTTAGTCCATAATATTGTTTGGTAAATGTCAATAATTAGTATCATTATGAGTTTTTACAGACAAAATGATTAAAGAAAAAAAGGTAATTTTTTCCCCGAATGACATGAATGAAAGAATAATATTCGGGTGTATGCAGAATCTTTCTATATGCTGGTTGTAAACTAGGATCTTAGTAACTATGAAATAATGAAGAAACAGGTGAAAATAATGTGGAAACAGATGAAAACACCTTGACTCTGAGTCCGTGTTAGCAGACTTATTGCCTGGTAACCAGGAGGAGCTTTCTAAATGAATGGAGGGCTACTCTACGAATAAGTCTATGAGGGAACTCTGTGTGTGTGTGCTTTGAATAAATATGGTCTCTTTGTCTCATGCACTGGAGTGGTTTTGTCCCTCTACTATATTTAGATCCTTCCTTTGGGTCTGGCTCCAAGAGGGCTACCCTGCACGGGTTTTCTAATTCTGTTTGATCTGCAGGTCTACTGGATGATTAAAAAGCACTTCCAATATACACTCATATTCTTGGAGAAAACCTTTCCTAAAATCTGATTAATCAGACCTTTTGATGATGATTGGTAATGAGGGGTACATTTGTTGTGTTAAAATACTACATGATCTCAAAAAAAAAAAAATACTACATGATCTCATCCTAAATAAATTTCTAATTAATTCACAAGAAGCTTACATAAGTCTTTTCAGGAATTAAAGGATGAACTATAATGTCTAGGGCATAAATTTTTTTTAAATGTTGTTATCATACTACTATGAGAAATCTTGATCGTGGTTGTGTCATGATGATGTATTAATAATTGTGTCTTTTGACATCATGAAAATGAATGGCAACCTGCAAAACATCTGTTTATTCTTAACAGTTCACTCCTTATTTTATTGAAATACACTCATTTTCTCGATGACTGGTCAAATTATTATTTAGTTCTACAAAATCAGTTCTCTTGCCATCAGTTTTCATTGTGGTGTTTGAGAAATTCAGCTTTTGTATTTTCCAGGAAGCGTTTATGGAGTCGTAGTCCTTGGACATCTCCTCTCCCCCTCTACATACATTCAAGCATCAATTTTCTTCTGAAAAATTTTCATTTGGAGTCTTCCCCTCCCTTCCAAAGAGTCTCTCAAAAATTAAAAAAAAAAAAGAAGTGAAATGATTTCCAGGGCTCTGATTAGACTGTAATATATGAATATGAATTTTGCTCTTTTTGTCATTTTTCAACACCGAGATTTATCTGAACTTGTTCACAGCACAATCTACAATTTAAGTGTTAGAAATTTTATGAGTTTGAGTTTGTGCGTAGCAGATTAAGTTCACCTACACATTTCAGTTGTTGTATCTATGTATAATTTATTCGAAGATGATATTATCCATACATCTTAACAGAAGGCTTAAGCAGTTGAATGACAGACTGTATTTTTGTAGCAGAAGGTCACACAAAAAATATGGGCTTTGTTAAATATGGTGCGTCACCTTGGGTCACCTGCTGAGACTGGTTGATGGTGCTTATCTCTACACACTGCTCCTCCCACTGATTTATGGGCTTGGGTAGGTTCTATTATATCAGAGACTAGGCTGCATGCCCTAGGAGGTAAGAGAGAGTAGTGTTTTAATTTGTCTTAGCAAAGTGCTGTTATGTGAGAGAAGATTATAGCTGCCTCCCCTTGCTGGCCCGTGAAGTTTCCATAAAGGTGTTGATTATTTTCCAGTGGCATCCAGATCCACTGACAGAGACCACTCACATGTTTAATTATGTCAGGGCTTGGCTCCTGTACTCTGGAGAGGACAAGATGTAACAACCTTTCATTTTTGAAATGTTCTCAGTGCAGTGTGCTGTAGACACTGCATATGGTGGTAAATTATCTGTCGGCTTGACGGGGGCTAAGGGATTCCCAGATAGCTGGTACAACATTATTTTTGGGTGTGTCTGTGAGTCGGTTTCCACAGGACATTAGCCTTTTGAATTGGTAGGCTGAATAAAGAAGCTCTCCCTCACCAATTTGAGTAGTCACCATCCAATTCATTGAGGACCCGAGTAGAACAAAAAGGCAGAAGAAGTGGGAATTTGTTCTCTGAGCTGGGTTGCCCATCTTCTGCCCTATCTTGGTTTTTGAGCCTTTGGAATCATATTGAATTGCACCACTGGCTTTGCTGGTTCTCTAGCTTGTGGACAACAGATCATGGGATTTCTCAGCTTCCATAATATCATGTGAGCCAACTCCTTTATATAATAAATTTCTTTGTATCTATCTATCTGTATATCCTGTTTGTCGTGTTTCTCTGGAGAACCCTATTACTCTGCACAAACGCAACTCACTTGGCTGATCCTACCTCTGTTTTGTTTTAATTGTGTTTATATGCCCTCAACTCAGTTGCAATTAACTGTTTACATATTTGTCTTATGAATATGTCTTTGAGGGCAATGTCCAGTTCAAATACATACTTGCATTGTTAACCCTGAGCATTGAACCTAGCACATACTAGATGCTTTATAAAGATGGGGGCAGGGATGCCTGGGTGGCTCAGTTGGTTAAGCAGCTGCCTTCGGCTCAGGTCATGATCCCAGCATCCTGGGATCGAGTCCCACATTGGGCTCCTTGCTTGGCAGGGAGTCTGCTTCTCCCTCTGCCTGCCTCTCTGTCTGCCTGTGTTCATTCGCTCTCTCTCCCCCTCTCTCTGACAAATAAATAAATTTTAAAAAAATCTTTAAAAAAAAAA